>PVHP010054593.1:0-10409 GCA_004024765.1 Zapus hudsonius | reverse complement strand
AGAGATGGCTCAGAGGTTAAGGCACTTGCCTCCAGTGCCTAAGGACCCTGGTTCAATTCTCCAGTGCCCACATAAGCCAGATGCACAAAGTGGCACATGTGTCTGGAGATCATTTGCAGTGGCTGGAGGTCCTGGCACACCTATATTCTCTCTCTCTCTCTCTCTCTCTCTCTCTCTCTCTCTCTCTCTCTCTCTCTCTCTCTCTCTGTATGAATCTCTCTGCTTGCAAATAAATAAATAAAATACTTTAAAAAAAAGCAAACAAAAAAATCAAAGGTCATCTTTGGGTACACAGTGAGTTGGAGGCCAGCCTGGGATAAATGAGATAAACAAAAAGCTTCATGTTCAGATGCTCACTGACTTCTGATAAGGTTGCACAGTGATAAGCCATAGTAAATTGGAAATATTTTTAATGCTGCTAATCTAGCCAACACCACAGTTTAGCAACACAGGCTGGGCTTGGGATTCGGTTCAAGGTATGATTTCCACTGAGCTGACACGTGGTTAGGTGGAGCCAACCCTCTGCGCACTGACATCTGGACTAGGGCATTCCTGATGAGTTTCTGAAAGCTGCTTTGGGGAGTCCTGAATCTGAGCTCCCCCAGCCTTCCGAGCCTCAGTGCCCACACAGTCCCTTCTCTCTCACTTCTAGCCAGAAAGAGCATAGCACATAGTAGGTGCTCAACAAATATATAATAAAATCAATCAGGTGGAATGAACCCCAAATCCCTTATCTAGACTTTACAGGCCTTTATTTTTTCCTCCAGGTCCCAAACACCTCACACCATATTGACTATGTCTCTAGTTCTGTTTTTCTTTTTTCTTTTTTTCTTTTTTTTTTTAGTTTTGACACATTTATTTGAGATGATGGGGGAGTAGAGAGAATGGGCACACCAGAGCCTGGAGCCTCTGCTCCAGACTCCAGACACATGTGTCACCTGTCATCTGGTCATCTGGCTTTTCTTGGGCACTGGGGAATTGAGCCCAGGTCCTTAGGCTTTGCAAGCAAGCATCTTAACCCCTGAGCTATCTCTCCAGCCAAGACAGTTTCTAATACTGTAGCCGAGGCTGGTCTCATGCCTGCTGCCTGTGTTCCCTCCTGTGGGTGGCGCCAGCACTTAGCTATTCCTTTTCAAGTTACTGGGCCTGCCATTCCCCTCCATTCCCTCAGCTGTTTCTACTTCACATCCTTTCCTCTGGACACTTCCAGACCCTTCTGCCCACTCAGATCTGAGGACGAGCAGGTTCTTCTATTGCCCCTCCTAGCTTTTGGTGGCCTATGGACAAAGTTCACCCTTTGGCCTCTTGGTCCATGCTGCCAGTGGTGCTTACCTCCTGCTGCTCCCAAATACTCAGAGCCTGGTCAGAACCCAAGGCAAGTTACTACTTCCTGTTTAAGCTTAGTCTCTAGAAGCCCAAGAGCCTTGGGCCCCCTTTTAACATACCTCTGTTCTAGTTTCTGGGTTTTTTTGTTTGTTTGTTTTTGTTTTTGTATTTTTTTGTTACTGTCTTTTCAAGGTAGGTCTGACTCTAGCCCAGGCTGACCTGGAACTTACTCTGTAGTCCCAGGCTGGCATGGAACTCATGGTGATCCTAGCACCTCTGCCTTCCACCTTCACTAGGGAGGTGAGGGTGAGGAGTAAGTATGGGTGTGCCAGGACCTCTTGGAGGGAAGCAAACTCCAGATGCATGTTCCACTTTGTGCCTGCGGCTTTATGTGTGTAGTGGAGGATCAAATCCAGGCCAGTCAAACCTTGCAAGTGCCTTTAACCACTGAGCAGTCTCTTCAACTCCCTGTGTGTTTAAATATTATTTATTTGTAAGCAGAGAGAGATAGAAGACAGACAGGGCCTCCAGCTGTTGCAAATGAAGTCCAGATGCATGTGCCACTTTGTGCATCTGGATTTACCTGGGTACAGGGGAATCGAACCCCAGTCATTAGGCTTTGTAGGCAAATACCTTATCGGCAAGCCATCTCTCCAGCTAGGTTTCCTTCTTTCTGCTCTTTTGACAGAATCTCAAGCTCAGGCTGGCTGCAAACTCTCTAGTGGAGTTACAGCCCTGAACCCCTCATCTCCCTGCCACTACCTCCCAAGTGCTGTCATTACAAGTCTGAGCCATCACGCCTGGTTCCAGTTTACTACATGGTGCTGTAATTGCCTACTGACACCCATGTCATACCCCCACACACTCCACAGAACGTGCCTGGGCTGTCTTTGTATACCACAGGATGGATTCAGCTAAAGTTAAATGAAGGCAGAATTCCCCATCTGTTCCTCTCCTCTCCCTCACCCCCACGGAGTATGTTGATTATTTTGTTGTTTTTCCAGGCAGAGTCTCGCTCTAGCCCAGGCTGGCCTGGAATTCACTATGTAGTCTCTGGCTGGCCTCAATTTACAGATATCCTCCTATCTCTGCCTCCTGAGTGCTAGGATTAAAGGCCTGGGCCACCATGCCAGGCTCAGAGTGAGTTTGTTTTTCCAGGTTCGTCTCACTCTAGCCCAGGCTGAGCTGGAATTCACTATGTAGTCTCAGGTGATCCCTGCTGGGATTAAAGGCAAGTACCACCACGCCAAACTAGTTATTTATTTTTGGCACGTGTATGCGCGCGCACCAGGGTCTCTAGCCTCTGCAAAGGAACGCCAGATTTCACTTCTGAGCAGGATTGTTTCTACTTGCAGGAGCACCTCCCTCTGCAGAGCCCACACCTCCTTCAAAGATGCTTCCAAACAGGCGCAGTCCAACCCCGGGGTGCCTGACCCTTCAACCCCGCAGCTGGCTCCACCTGGACCCCTGGTGCAGACCCGCCTTTCCCAAGACCGCTCTCCCAGCCCAGCGGCCACAAATCCACGAGCATCCGAGCATCCCTCGCCCTCCTGCGACCCTTAGGCTCGGGGACGTCCCAGCCCCGCGCCCTTCCGTTGAGGCTGGAGTCGGGTGTCCGTCTCATTCCATCCCCGCTCGTTGGGCCCACCGGTCCCCGCACCGCACCGCGGCTCCCCGCCTCCTCCCGCCGTTCCGGCACCGCAGCACCTGTAGAGCGTCTTGCGCGGGGCCAGCTGGTCCTCGGCCAGGCCCTGCGCGATGTAGTAGTCAGCCACCAGCCCGAGGATGCGGCCCCAGAAGAGGACCCGCTCGAAGCGGTAGTCGCGCTTGACCAGCAGGAGGGACGTGAGCAGCGAGGCCCGGCGGTCCGGGCTGAGGCCCTGGCCGGTGCCGGACACCAGCTCCAGCGACAGCAGCAGGCTGTCCGCGTCCATCGCGCCGAGTTGCGGCGTGGAGCCGTCTCCGTGGAGACGCGGAGCTCCGCCCCGCGCGAGAGGCTGGACCCCACCCCCAGCGCGCCTTCCCAGGGGCCTCTTCCTCTAGGAGGCCGGGACGGGATCCAGGGACAATGCAGGACTCCAGTCCTTCCGCGCACTCCACGTGGAGAAGGCCCGGAGGAAGCACTGAGCACTTCTGAATCCGCTTAGGAGCGGTCGGTCTGGGACCTCCCGGCTCTAAAAGCCCTAGATTCTGCCTGTCGGCCACTCTCACCCAAGTCTTACAGGACTCCATACTAGGTCTGCTTTACCCGACAAGTGACAATTAGGCAATGGGGTAAGCTATAGGGCAACTCTTAAAGGGGGGGGGGGTTAGGGTTGGAGAGATTGCTTAGTGGTTAAGGAGCTTGCCTGCAAAGCAGAAGGACCTGAGTTCGATTCCCTAGTACCCACGGAAAGCCAGATGCACAAGGGAGCATGTGCCTGGAATTCATTTGCAGTGACTAGAGGCTCTGACACACACATTCTCTCTCTCTCTCTTTCTCTCAAAATTTATTTATTTATTTATTTTTAATATTTTATTTATTCATTTTCAAGCAGATATATATAGATAGATAGACAGACAGATAAGAGAGAGAGAGAGAGAGAGCACCAGAGCCACCACCTGTGGGTCTGGCTTATGTGGGTCCTGGGGAATTGAACCCAAGGCCTTAGGCACTGGAGGCAAGTGCCTTAACTGCTGAGCCATCTCTCCAGCCCTCAAAATTTATTTTTTAAAAAGCACATATATATGAAAGCCGGGTATAGTGCACACCTTTAATCCCAGTACCACTCAGGAGGCAGAGGTAGGAGGATCACACGGATTTGAGAGTACATAGTGAGGTCCAGGTCAGTCTGGGCTAGAGTGAGACCCTACCTTGAAAAAAAAACAAACCAAAAAAAGCAATGCATATAGGTTAGCCATGAGCTAATGTGTATAAAGTCAGGCATGCATGTTGCCTCATGATTATAATCCCAGTACTTAGGAGGCCCAGGCAGGCAAACAACCACAGCACAAGACCAGCCTGGGCTAGAGTGAGACCCTGTTTCAAAAAAATAGAAACAAGGGGCTGGAGAGATGACTCAGCAGTTAAAGGTGCTTGGTTGCAAAGCCTGATAGCCCAGGTTCAATTCCCCAGTACTCATATAAAGCCAGTTGCACATGGTGACCAATGCATCTAGACTTCGTTTGCAGTGCTAGAGGCCTGAGCATGCCCAATCTCTGTCTCATATAAATAAATATTTTTTTTAAAAATCAAAAGACCCTACAGTACACAGGCACAAGGAGCTTTGTGGAAGTGCACAGTGGGCCAGTCGGGGTGCACAGGGCTCAGGCTGTGAAGATGGAGAGGGAGACTTCTTTGTGGGCACTGCAGAGGGGCATACAGAAGGATGTAGAGCTTGAACCCCAGGCCTGGAAGTTGAATCCAAATACTGAAAAATAATAAAACATTTTTAAAGGAGACTTGAAGGGACAGGTAAAGTAATCATTACACACAGGCCTGGTGACCACCAAATGTGAAAGATACCAGGAGGAAAATCTCGCCAGAGCCTGCACAAACTGGACTGTCAGCCTCCATAGGAAAAGAAAATAAAAGCCAGGTCTGGGCTGGGCCTGGTAGAACTTGTCTTTAACCCCATTACTGTGGAGGCAGAGGTAGGAGGACCATTGTGAGTTGCAGGTCAGCCTAGGCTAGCCTGAGACCCTGGAAAAACAGACAAAAAAGACCAGCCAGGTGTGGTGGTACAAGGCTTTAATCCCAGAACTCAGAAGGCAGGATGAGGACCATCATGAGTTCAAGGCCACCCTGAGACTACAAAGTGAATTCCACATCACTCTGGGCTAGAGCGAGACCCTACCTACCTGGAAGGAAAAAAAAAAAAAAAAAAAACAGGCCTGGTGCCCTGTAACCCTAGCATTCCAGAGGCAGGAGTTCAAGGTCATCCTTGGCTACATAGTAAATTCAAAGTTACCCTGGGGGCTATATGAACCTGCCAAAAAAAAAAAAAAAAAAAACCCTAGCTGGGCGTGGTGGCACACACCTTTAATCCCAGCACCTGGGAGGCAGAGGTAGGAGGATCACCATGAGTTCGAGGCCACCCTAAGACAACATAGTGAATTCCAGGTCAGCCTGGGCTAGAGTGAGATCCTACCTCGAAAAACCAAAAAAAAAAAAAAAAAAAACCCAAAAACCAAAAAAATCAAACCTAAAACATAGTATCTGTATTATATACTATGTTTTAAGCACTTTACACACATTAACAACTTTACATTAAATACTATTAGCCCCACCCACACTTATGCAAATGTAAGCTCATCTCCCACACCAACAAGGTCGGGTTCAGTGCTCAACTTGCTTCCAGGAAACAAGCAAGGACTCCAATCCTCTGTAGGCAGCTCGGTGTCAAGACTGAGAGGGTAACAGCAAGAATCACAATGGCAAGTCAGATATACCCAAAGAAGTGCCAGTCGAGATGCTAAGGTTTTGCCAGAGCAAATGCCAGCAGCTAAAGACCAGCTGAGCAGAACTTGGGCCTGAGCCTCCAGGTGAATCCGATTTGTAAAGTCTCTAGATTTTCTTTTCTCAACCCTGTTCCTGTCATTTGCTTCTTTCTTCAGATCTGGAGGGCAGAACTGGCCAGGTTGACCAGAACCATTCAGACCTCAGAACAGCTCTTTCTAGACTGAGGTCCCCAAGCCTGCCATCTGGCATGTGTCTAATCGAAGGGTGACTTCATGAAGACCGACCCACTACAACAGTCTTCGGTCCTGACTGGCCACCAGCAGAATCAGACACTCTACTCACAGGTGATCCGTGTTGACAAGGCTGTGGCTCAGGTGCTCTGGGAGGTGAAGTGTCTTCATGTGGCTCATATTTTTTTAAGCATGACTGCCACAGTTTACCTCAGACCAGACATAGGCCAGTGTTCTTTGCATCCTTGGGCTCAAATTGAAAGGCTTGTTAAGCTATATTTCTTATCAGGATTTTTGCCTAAAAGGTGACCTCTGCTTTGGTCACACAGAATTTAAAGGCCAAGGATCAATATGTGGCAAAGAAAGAATTCTGAGCTAGAATTAGCTGGTAAGAACTGTAGTCCTAACTCTTCCCCCCCCCCACACACACACCCCTCAAGGTAGGGTCACTCTAGCCCAGGCTGACCTGGAATTCTATAATCCCAGGCTGGCCTCAAACTCCTGGCAATCCTCCTACCTCAGCCTCCCAAGTGCTGGGATTAAAGAAATGGGCTGCTATGCCCAGTTTTTTCCTTTTTTGATTTCCAACTCTCGTTATCAAATTACTCCTAGAACTTTAGCCAAGTTACTTAACTTCCCAGAGGACTCAGGAAGAGAAAAAAATATATATATTAGTAAAAAAATCCTGGAGGGCTGAGGCGATGGCTCAGTGATTAAAATTACTTGTTTGCAAAGCCTGCAGGCCTGGGTTTGATTCTCCAGTACCAACATAAAGCCAGATGCACAATGTGGTGCATGCATCTAGAGTCCATCTGCAGTGGCAAAAGGTCTGTGGTATGACTTTTCTCTTTGGCAAGTAATTTTTTTGTTGTTTTTCAAGGTAGGGTCTCACTCTAGCACAGGTTGACCTAGAATTCATTATACAGTCTTAGGATGGCCTTGAACTCACAGCGATCCTCTTACCTCTGCCTCCCAGGTGCTGGGACTAAAGGTGTGCGCCACTACACCTGGCTAGAAAAAATATTTTTTTAAAAAAATCTCCTGGAAGCCCTGCAGAAGAGGGTCAGGCAAAAAACAAAATAGTCTCAAGGCCAAAAAATGTCTTTAAGTGAAAATTTTCAGGAGAATTTAATAGGACTGTATTCATTATATATTTAAATTCATGAGTCACACTCACATTATGATCTTGGTAAAAGTTCTGAAAAGATAGTGCAAAAGCAGTCACCTCCATAGGCAAATCTACTGACTCGTTTTTGCTTTCCAACCCCAAACAAAACCACCAGCCCCAATGGCCTCTGGGAAAGTCAACCTTTGATTCAAAGATAATAATCCTCGATGATTATTGCTGCCACAGCCACGCCATCAACCCATCCGGAAGTGGAGGGAAGAGAGGCACACAGCCATAAGGACAAAGACTTCTCTTCCCTCACCAGGAAGCAGCACCAGTTCCAAGCAAGGGATGAGTGACATAGTGCCACAGAGAGATAATCCAGCCATTGTTTTCACCTCATTCATTCACTCATGGAAGCCTTTAAGTGTCACTGGGGCCTGGAACCAAATGTAATCCTCTGAAGCCACAGCTGGGGTGGAAGGCCTGCCACAGGATAGGGTCACTGTGAGCTTGTGGCCGCGGCTGGGCACTCGGTAGTTGAGCTTGGGTCGAAACCAATCTTCTCCACAGTCACGGTGCCCCTGTACCATGACAATGGTGCCCATGAGCGGAGGAACCTGCAGCTCACTGAAGGCATCAGCCATGAAAATAGCTCGAAAGAGACGTCTCAAACAATCTGCTGTGCTCAGGTCCTGGTCAACACTGAGGGGGACCAGCCTGGACAAGTCCAGTTCGTAGAACTCCTTGGGACTGAGGGCATTGCCCCCAAGGAGGATCAGCACTCGTGGCACTAGTGTCCGGGCAAAGAAGTCTGCAAGGTGACTAAGGACACTCTCCAGTTCTGCCAGGGCCTGCTGACACTTCCTGCTGCTCGCCTCAGTGGTGGCCCGAGGTTTCTTCCTCACAATGTCCTCTGCCTGTGAGGACAAATGATGGACAAAGAGAAAAGGTAGGGTTGAAGAACTCCGCTGGGGGCTGGGGATGTAGCTCAGCTGGTATAGGGCCTGCTCCCATACCTGAAGCCCTGGTTTGATCCCCAGCAGTGTATGCAGAACGTGGCAGTACACCTGCAATTCCAGCACTCGGGAGGTGCATGCAGGAAGATCAGATAAAGATCATCCTCAGCTATTTACAGAGTTTGAAACCAGCTTGGCCTCAGGAAACCCTGTCTCAAACCAAAACACAAAAAGAAACTCAGCACTCAGGAGGCAGAGGTAGGAGAATGACTGTGAGTTTGAGGCCAGCCTGGGCTCAAGTGGAACCCTACAACAAAAGAAAAACAAAAGATAGAGGAAGGAAGAAGAGGAGGGACAACAGAGTATACCATTACCACCACCCATCCCCTGTTGGGGTGTGTAGACAGACTGACAAGACTGGATTCCAAAGGTAGGGTTCTCCCTCTAGTTCAGACTGAGCTGGAATTCATTTTGTGGCCTCAAACTCACAGGGATTCTCCTCTTATCTCAGCCTCCAACTCAGCCACTGGAGTGCTGGGACTAAAGGCCCAGTAAGACGAGATTTCTGATGTTGGGTTTTATCAGAGGGTATTACAAACCCTAATTCTCCTATGGTTTGAATAGCAAATATGGTATTCTGAATCTGGAGGCTCAAAAAGAGCTGGAGAGATGGCTCAGTGGTTAAGGCCCTTGCCTGCAAAGCCCAAGGACATGGGTTTGATTCCCCAGTACTCATGTAAAGCCAGATGCACAATGTGGTGCATACATCATGCATCTTTGGAGTTTATTTGCAGTGGCTGGAGAGCCTAGCGCTCGCCCACTCGTTCTTGCGTGCGCTCTCTCTCTCTCTCTCTCAATAAATAAAAACGTATTTAAAAAAAATGCCAGCGTGGTGGCGCACACCTTTAATCCCAGCATTCGGGAGGCAGAGGTAGGAGGATCACCATGAATTCAAGGCCACCCTGAGATTACAGAGTGAATTCCAGGTCAGCCTGGGCTAGAGTGAGACCCTACCTCGAAAAACAAAAAATAAAACAAAAAAAATGACGGTAAAGGAATGAGGATCATGCTTGTTCGGTACTTAAAATAATTCTGGAGTAGGTGTTCTTGTCAAACACAGAAAGCTGAATACATGCTCATTAATACAGATTTCAACCTAAAATACTGAGAAAAGAAATTCAGAAAGGAAACAAAAGAGCGAAAGAGAACCCCCAAGGAAGTGCAGAGAATTAAGAATAGACAACACTGGCCAAAGGCAGCAATGGCTCAGCAGTTAAGGCACTTGCCTGGAAAGTCTAAGGACCTTGGTTTGAATCCCCAGTACCCACGTAGAACAAGATGCATAAGGTGGCCCAGGCGTCTGGAGTTCATTTGCAGCGCCCATTCTCTCTGTCTGCCTCTCTTCTCTCTATCTCTCTCTGCTTGCAAATAATTTTTTTTTAAAAAAAAAGAGAGATTAGGGGACTGGAGAGATGGCTCAGCAGTTAAGGCACTAGTCAGTAAATCCTAACAACATCCTAACAACGAGGGTTCGATTCTCCAGCGCCCATGTAAAGCCAGATGCAAAGTGGAGCATGCATCTGGAGTTCATTTGCAGCAGCTGGAGGCCCTGGCACACGTATTCTCATTCACACACTCCTCTCTCTCTCTCTCTCTCTCTCTCTCTCTCTCTCTCTCTCTCTCTCTCTCTCTCAAATAAATGAATTTTAAAAGAGAGAGAGAGATATAAAAAGCCGGGTGTGGTGGCGCACCCCTTTAATCCCAGCACTCGGGAGGCAGAGGTAGGAGGATTACCATGAGTTCAAGGCCACCCTGAGACTACATAGTGAATTCCAGGTCAACCTGGACTAGAGCGAGACCCTACCTCGAAAAAACAAAAAAAAAGAGATTAATACCAAGCCAGGCATGGTGGAGCATGCCTTTAATCCCACCACTCAGTATGCCAAGGTAGGAGGATCACTGTAAATTCAAAGCCAGCCTGGAGCTACAAAGTCCCAGGTCAACTAGGGCTAGAGACCCTACCTTGAAAAAAAAAAGCCCTTCCTGGTGGCACATGCCTTTAATCCCAGTACTCGGGAGTCAGAGGTAGGATTGCGGTTAGTTTGAAGCCACCCTGAGACTACATAGTGAATTCCAGATGAGCCTGGGCTAGAGTGAAACCCTACATCCAAAACACAAAAGAGAGAGAGAGAGAGAGAGAGAGAGAGAGAACCGAAGCCTAGGAAGGTTCAAGGACTGAGGACACTAGCATCCTGCCGTGTAACTCTCCTACCTCTGCCACCCAAGTGCTGGAATTAATGGCAGGCACCATCCTGCCTGGCCAGAATCCTCCCCCCCCCCCAAGG
>PVHP010054592.1:0-10321 GCA_004024765.1 Zapus hudsonius | reverse complement strand
CCTAGTGAATTCATTCCTGATCTGAATGGCCAGAGCAAATTCATGGGCAATGAATACTAGCGTGATGGAGCTAATTAATGCCAGTTCAGTCCAAGGCTCCTAGGCAAGCTTACCAAACCCCACAGTGCTAGAGGGTGTTTTTTACATGAAGGAGGTGTGGGGGGATTGATCTGTGAAGGTAAAGATGATGTCCAAAGGCACTGCCAGAACTCACTGTTCAGCCTTGTCGACACCAGTGAATTACAGCTCCTTGAGCTGGCAAAACTGCCTGAAGACTTGAAGTCTCTGAAATGCTATCATAAAACGGAATTCTGAAATCACTGGCTCATCAATCACTGACATTCACCTATGCTGCTTCCCAGAAGCCAAAGCACATGGGCAAGTGTTTCGAGTCTCCTTTGTGGTAAGCACGCTCTCTAGACTCTTCCCTGGATGTAATCTCAGACATTAAATCTACGTAGCAGCTCAGAGTGTCCTATGTTTAAGAATTCAGATGATAAAGGAATGAATTAATTATGAATGGCTAGGCAAAAAGAGACATCCTTTCAGTACAATTGTTTATGTAACATACATGCTGGCTAGCTCAAATTTATATTTTTTAAATTATTCTGAATATTTTCCTACCCTGCCAATATAAAACTAAAACTAATCAGGAAATGTGTCATGGATTCTGAGAAGATGCAATCTGTGCTGATTGCATGTATGTATCTTTTAAATCAAACATATTAATTATATCATTCAGATCTTGATTTATTTTGTACATTTGTTCTATGAAGTGATTGAAAAAATAGTTTCTTATATGTGCAGAGTACACCCAAAGTTATTGACTTCTTTTCCAAGATTTTATGAAAAGTAATGTTATGCAATTTAGAACTTATTATGCAATCTTATGAATTCTGCTCATATATTATCTATACCAAGATGATACAGTGTAAGAAGAAACGTAGGTAGTTAAGGAAAGGGCCTTGCAAGTTAGCAGTATCCATTTTGCCCTTGCTTTGGGAATTTAGTGGTTAAAGAACATTTTAAGGTTAAAACAGTAAAAATGAAAACACTGGGAAAGAACAGAAAGGCTTGCAGCTGTGTATGAATCAGCAGACCAGGTTAGAGGAAGGACAGGGATGGGGGGGGGACCAGCAGTCTTAACAGAATTCCAAGGGACCTAAAGAGAGCCCCACCCTCGTGTTTTTCATCTTTGATTCTGTTTTGCTTCTTTTTTTCTGGCCCAGTCACTGAGGTGATGATCAATGTGTCCAGTTCCCTGATTGAAAAGGAGAAACATGGCACCTTGTGAGGATTGATTCTTGAGCCAGAACTTAAATCTGCAAACCTCATTCCAGTCATGCAGATCTATCTATTTATTTATAAACCTCAAGACAAAACAACAACACCACCTCAACTCACTGGCCACTTTCCGAAGGGTCTCTGCTATGGAGAGGTTTTTAACTTGGCTTCTTTGACTTTTCAATGAACATCCTGTCCTCTGGTCCCTTTATATGGGAGCTCCCTGTGCGAGGTCTTCTCTCTGCCTTTTCTATTCAGCATTTTGTGTGGCCTCTGTATAATATGCTTTTTTACCCTCTAAACTTGCTGTGTCTCTATAGTAGAGTTTCCCTTTATAAACATGAGGAAAGCTCTCACTGCTAGCTGGACAATCAGCACCAAGGAGATGCTTAGCCAATCAGAAGCCATCAAAGCAGAAACCTAGACATGTTCTCCCCTCAGTAACAACCTACAAAGGGGAGGAACTGGCCTGACTCCTAGGCTATCCATAACCTCCTACCCCATGGACTGATCCAGACTGTCCATGGAGGAGGATATCCAGCTGATTGGGGACAGGGAGGAGGGAAATCGGGGAACTGGGAACACCAACACTTTATTTGCTCATACCGTGTATCTAATTATGAATACTAAAGATTGAAAAAAGCAGAAACCTAGAAACCACAGGAAACTCAACACTAAATCAGACTAGCAGGGAACATTGAAGAAGGGTGGGCACAAAGACTGGATGACCCACAGTGGGTAAGAACATCCTGAGACGGAGGCCTTCATGGCCCTACAGTGTGTACCAACAGGGGCCCAAGGAGGAGGATCTCAGGGAAAAAGAAGTCTGGGTGTATGTGCTGGGGTGGTGAGCAGAGAGGGGTAACTAATCTTTTATAGAATAAAAATAAATTGAAAAATAATTAAATTTGAGTGGAAGACCCATCCTTCTTGTCCACGACATTATCTGCACTGAAACAAAGAAGCAGGTGCCTCTGACTCAGAAGTTTTGGTGAACGCATGAGCCCACCTGAGACCTGGGCTGAGTCACCTTTGTTCCCATTGTTCCTTTTCTTTGCCCCAATTTATAAAATGTCTTTTCCTGACTGACATTTTAATACCATATCATTTTATGATTTGGTTTTGTAAAACTTATGTTTGTTTGCTATAACTATTTTGTTTTGTTTTGAAATCATTTTTAATACTTTGTATATACCCATATTTTTAAAAAAAACTTTTCCTTATAATTTGCAAGTATGTCTTATTTATACAATTTATTTTGTTTACACAGTTGTCTTATTAGTATTCTATTGTCTTGATTACTGCCCTGATGGTATAAATTACGTAACGATTTGCTTATTGTAATGCTTCTCTCAATTTGAAAGCAATCTGAGTGACTTTCAGTTTCTTTTACATATTACTAGTGGCATGAGTATGAACGAAACTACATGCATTATTATTTTTGTTGTAAACACTGCAGATTTGATTCCAATCCACAGTAATTGCTTTAAAGAGATCTGGGACTTCCCTTCCTCTCCCCCTTCCCTCTCTCCCTCCTTCCTTCCTTTTTTCCTTCCTTCCTTCCTCCCTCCCTCCCTCCATCTCTCCCATCCTCCTTCCTTTCTCCCTCTCTCCTTCCCTAGTTCCCTCCTTTTCTGCATTTTTGCTTTTACTTAGTAGATGACTTACTTCTTTTGAATCAATGCCTTTGGCATTTTTTTTTCAT
The DNA here is from genome assembly GCA_004024765.1 of Zapus hudsonius. Taxonomy (NCBI): domain Eukaryota; kingdom Metazoa; phylum Chordata; class Mammalia; order Rodentia; family Dipodidae; genus Zapus; species Zapus hudsonius. The sequence goes on along the minus strand of PVHP010054592.1, from coordinate 7,332 downwards.
TCCTTATAATTCAATCATTTCACCAGGATATGTTTTTGGTTTTGAATGTTCTCTATTAACTTTTCTGGGAACAAAGTGAACCTTGTAAAAGTGTAAATTCAGCTATTTTTATCATTTCAAGAAAGTGTATTTCTTTGATTTTTTTTCTCATTCTATTTGTTCTGCTTTGTGCATTGGGGATGCTCCAATTTTCCATATGGTTTTGTTCTGAAAATCTAGCATTTATTTCACAAGCCCCCTTTCCTGCTTTGTGTTTTCTTTCTTCAACCAATGGGACAATCTCAGGCCCATGTCTTATTGCTAGAAATGGTTCCCCAGGCTCAGGCCACCATTCTCCCCACAGAACTACCTATTCCCCTCAGATATCCACATTTCCTTTAGCAATTGGTAAGTTTGTTTTCCAAAGTTTCTAAAGTTTTCTCCTCTTTCTATCCACCTAGATTTCACATTTTGTACATTCCTTGTTTTATTTTATTTTTTCCTCTGTAGAATGTTTGTTTGGAGGCCATTTGAATTCTCTTTGGTATTCCCTTACTCATTGGGGACAATTTTGTTTAAAATTAGTTTTCAGAAATAGAATGAGTATCATTGTGGTATTGTAATTACCTTAAGGATAAGATGTGGGTAGTTTTTTTTTCTGTTTATCTTCCATTTCACCCAAAAGTTTGATGTATTTTCTTATATCAACGGACAAGCTCTCTATTGAGCTCTCTCTCTACTAGCCCATAAAGAGATCCTCAAACTCTGGGCCTGAGGACAGAGGAGGAAGGGCCAGGTTCATTTCTCATAGGCTTAAGTGGCTTTGGGAGTTTTTATGATATGGATGAGATCATTCTAACTTTTACTCTTCCTTCCTTCCCTTCTTTCCTCCCTTTCTTTCTTCCGTCTTCCTTTCCTTCCACCCACCCTCCCTTCTTCTCTCTCCTTCCCTCCCCCTCTTCTCCTTCTGTACCTTTATCTTTCCTTTTTCTCCTGTGAACAACTAATTTTTTTCTGTTATTTTTTTTAAACTAGATTATCTTTAAGATCTTTACCATCATTTTTATCCAGAAGACAAAAATTACCAATCATAAAAAATAGAGAAAGCTGTATTTATCCTCTACTACTTAGGAAATATCTTTAATACATTCCTAACAGTTTTGGGAAGAAGATCCCTAAATTTCATTAGAATGCCCAACCAGCATGATAACAAATGACACATTTACTACTTGGTTCACAGTCTACTCTCACATCCTCTGTTACCTGTTTAAAATTTGGGAGCTTGTTTAACCTCCTTCCTTACTTACCTTCAGTATAAAACTTGGCAGAATTACTGTGCTGTGTTTCCTCAAATTTTGAGTAAACCAATGATTTCATAGGTCAAGCTAGTAATTGGTATCCATAAAGCTCTTGGCAAAGATCACTCAAAATTGTAGTTTTCTATGTAATGCCTGTTTGTAGAGTTAGTAGCAAGCTCCAGATGATACCTGGTACATACAATAAAACTTCCTGCTTATTCACTGTGTTGTATCAGATGAAACATACTAGAAATTATCCTCAGTTTATTTCGAAAAGATATAATAAGACATGAGATAACAAAGCATTCCAGAGAATAGCAGTGGAATCTCATCGCGTACAATCAATACTGATTGCATTGCTGTGGGCTATTGTTAGCCTGTCTCTGAGCACCAGGTGCATCTAATGGAAATGTTCATTTTTCTGCCTATTATTCAGCACCTGTTAAGGTGTATCTATTTTCCTGAATAGCATAAAATGAATTAAAATAAATGTGAATACAATGCCATTTCTAGCAGATAATTGCATGTTCAGTGATTGAAAGGACTACATATCATTTATGCCCTTTTGTTTATGGATGTTTACAATAACGGCATGCTTATGTAAAATGCACTTTTATACATTGGTCTTTGGATGCATGATTACTGTTTTCTCACATAGTTTTCCATGATAATAAACTATAACATAGACATTATCTATGCTGCAATTGATTTTTATAAATGGGTTGTGTCTAAAGACAAATTATATTTATGAATATTTTGCACGGTACCTGTTCCATGAACAATCTATTTAGCTCACTGCCATAATCAAGCGTGTGCAAAGATTTCACTTTAGTTAATGAAATGGAAAAACATTACCATCTTTTAACAAGATAGACAGCCCTTTGCAGTCCCCAAGAGAGGGGATTTTGGGGGAAAAGTTTGTCACCATCCTCCACTGGTTTTAGGATTCAATCTCTTAGATAAATGATGAAATATTATTATTGCAGGTTTTCTTTTTGCTGTAAAAATAGTTTATGGGTTAAAAAATACTGTATTGCTAAAGCAACTTACATGGTTTTCAATTTGCAGTCTTCATTTTATTCATCCAGACAATACATTGGAAGGAGAAAAAAACCATGCAGCTTTTTTATACACTCGACACCATGACACGGAGAGTGCATCCAGCCTTTTAAAATTTTGTTTTTGAAGCAGGTCTTGAAAAGTAGCCTGGGCTGGCTTTGATGTGTGACAATCTCCTGCCTCAGCCTCCTATGTGTGTGTACCACTATGCCCAGCCTCTTGTTTGGTTGGCTCTGCGAAGGCAGAGGAGCCATTTACTAGGAAGGCTTTAATTCTGGCACCATTCTAAGGCCTAAGGAAATTTGGGTGGACACCCATAGCATATTGACTATGTGATTCCTCAGGGACAGGACAGAAATTCAAAGGAGTTAATGTTTCAAATAATAGCTAGCATTCTGTGGTGGTTTTTCCTAAAGGTTCAGAGGTAGGAAAGCAATCTGTCCTCTTCCTCTTTATACAGCTGGGGAATCACTGCCCTGTATCTATGTGCTCTGCAGATCCACAGCAGACTGCATACTCACCACCCAAAGTGCCCCCTGTTCTCTGTATGTGGTCGTCTCTAGTTTGCAGTGACTCCTACAAAGGATCCTTCCCCAGAGACTCGCACATACCCACACTGGGCTGTAGTCAGTAACAAACCTTCATCATCTTCCTTCTTCCATTGTTGGACTCTTCCATTTGGCGGTTAATCTTGTTCAGCCCAAGAGCTCTGTAAACCAGCTCCCCTTTTATCAATAACATTGTGGCCCAGAAATTCCAAAGCTGGAAAAATACAGGCTCCATATTTAATGGGTTTTGTTTGACACAGGGCCTCACTATGTAGCTCCAGCAGCTACCTGAATGCCAGGATTAGAGGCATCCACCACCACACCCAGCTCAGATTGGTTTCTTCTTTTACTTTTTCTTCTTCTTCTTCTTCTTCTTCTTCTTCTTCTTCTTCTTCTTCTTCTTCTTCTTCTTCTTCTTCTTCTTCTTCTTCTCCTTCTTCTTCTTCCTTTTCTTTCTCTTTCTCTTCTTCCTTTTCCCCCCTCCTTCTCCTCCTCCTCTTCCTCTTCCTCCTTCCTAGCCAAGATCCTACTAAATCTAATGAGTGTTGATCCTGAAGCAGCCTGCTGAAAAGTTCTGCCTAGTTCAGCACTGTGACCACTCCACCTGCACAGTACCATTCTCTTTGTGACATCACTAGCACCTGTGAGAAATTCTCCACCATGTTCCATGTCTGCAGGCAGGCAGGTCTGGTGACATAGAAATGAGGCTAAACTGTCAGGCTGTCCTCAGAGAGCCATTTCAGACACATCTAAAGAAGCAGCAGCATCCACTGGATCCAGAGGGGCACCTCTCATGTCAGCACAAGCTTCAGTGCTTCATTTAGTCATAATAAGCAAATTAGCTAAGAATCAAGACTGCTTTCTTAGATGGCAAATATTTCACAGGCATTTCCTAAGCAAGTTTCTGTAGAAGAAAGTTTAAAAGTATAATTTCCATCAGTCTCTTGCAGGAGAGGGTCTTTGCATTTTTAAACATGGTCTGGACACTCATGATTGGTTTTTCTCTCTGCTCAGACCTGTGAAAGAAGGCCAGCCTCTTTCACTGTTACGGAACTTCCTCTCAATGTGTAGTTTCAATAAATACTTTCCTCCCCTAAATTGTACCTGGTTTGAAGATTCATCCCAGCAGCATGTGGCTAACTATGACAGATTTGGTACCAGGAGTGGGGTGATTCACTGAGATGAATCTGACCATGTGGATTTTGATCTTCTGGAACTTGTGTGCTGGAGGAATGGACATGGACTTGGTACTTGCAACTGAAGATGCCTTGCAGAGTGGTAAACCAAGTTTTATAGACTATTCTCTTGAGAATTTGGAAATGTTCAGTGCAGAGAGAATTGCATTTGGAGGCTTGGCTTGTGAACTTTTTATGGGGAAGGAGAGACTGCAGAAAACCTTAATAGAAGTGTGTGCCAGGGTCAAGGGGTGAACGTGTTCTACTTCCCATGCCCAAAGAGTTTGACCAAGGTTAAATTTAAGTAATGAACTGTGTACTTGGCTATGGATATGGGACTGAGAATTTGATGTCAACTTGACAAGGGGTGGGCTGTGATAGTTAAATTTTGTTGTCAACTTGACCTTTCAAGTAATCTTGGGTGGGTCTCTGAGGATGTTTACAGGAAGGCAGCCTCTCAGTAGGGGGCAGGATGTAAAGCAGCTCAAAGAAGCTAGAGGTAAACATCCTTTCCTGTGTGGGTAGTGCAGGAAGGAAATCCCACAGACTCAGGAAGCCATTAAGTCTGTGGAAGGGTTGTAAGACCCCACCCTAAGCCTATATAAAAAGGGAAGAAATTCTCTCCTTGCCCTCCTGCCTGTTCCCTGTTCTGTGTGTATGGTGTTGGTGATGGTTTTTTCTCTCTGCTTGGACCTGTGAAAGAAGGCCAGCCTTTTTCACTGTTATAGAACTTCCTCCCAATGTGTAGTTTCAATAAATACTTTCCTCCCCTAAAATGTGCCTGGTTTGAAGATTTATTCCAGTGGCATGTGGAGGACTACGACAGATGGCAAATATTTCACAAGCATTTCCTAAGCAAGTTTCTGTAGAAGAAAGTTTAAAAGTATAATTTCCATCAGTCTCTTGCAGGAGAGGGTCTTTCCATTTTTAAACATGGTCTGGACACTCATGATTATAATACTCACATGCACAGAGGCAGAACTCAAACTTCAATATAAATCATTGACTTAACTATGTGTAAAGACATGACACTATTTACCACATAGTTTAAGTCTCATCCAATTTGAACTCAAATAACTTCTCAAGATTTCGTTTTTCCTGATTTTGTCCTTTAGTGTTGATTTCAAAATCATTTGGATGGTATGCAGTTTGAAGTCTGTTTAGAACCGCGTATGCATTAAATATTATGAAACATTTCCCACTGAAAATTTATGAAAATGATATATTTATTATTTGCTAGTCCTGATATCTTTGCAAAGTATCTAATAGCAAAATAATACTGTTTGAGAATAATCAATAATTTATAGTTTTAAAAACTTAGATAAATATTTTTAAAGTTCATTAGAAGCTTATTTCCTTTACTAATTTTGAAAATTTTATGTAGTATATAGAAACCAAAAGTTTTAAAAATAGCATCTAGTACCTCACAATATTAGCATAAATGTGTTATAAATTAGAACATAAATCATTCAATGACTTGCAAGTCCGTTTTAGATTTAAATGAAGGGTAGTGGAGACCATAGAGAGGATCATTTGTTTTCATTCCCATAAATCTGCAACCTGTGAGTTATGAGACACATGCCCACTCACAGATCTCTCCCAAAGTATTCGTAAATGTATGAAGACCCACACAATGAAAGTAATTTTACTGGCAAGTGTTTTTTTTCTGGTTAAAAAATATATTCTACTTTAAACTTTCTAATATAATACATTTTGAAAATAGTCTTGCTACCTTTTAAACATCTGGGGCATGTTTGGGATTTTGTCCTGTACCTCTGAGATGCTGTTGGGAATACCACCAACCTCAAAGGAATCCTTAGTTCAGTCCAAATAGCTGCAAGACAAAAAGGAAACTGATTGTTCCCAAAATGGCCCCTCACATAACCACTTCTGTCTTTTTAGGATGCTGTCTGCACTTTCCACATCAGAACATAGAGGAAGCAACAGAAAATCATTCCAATTCTAAAGGTTTCCAGGGCAAAGAACAAAATGTTCCTTACTACATGGTATTTTGGGTTAATTTTAAATATTTGCCTTTAATTAAAAATACTTAAACAAAACCTATTCTAGTTGATTTCTCCTGCTTTAATCTAAGTTGCACTCAGTTCTAGAGTAGGAATCAGTCTGGGTCCTCTTCAGCTTGTCTCACAGAGAGCTTTATGCGGTACTAAGTGGGGCCTGAAATGAACCAAGCACAAGAGACTTCTCTCTTGCTTGCCTTTCTGTTTTCACACTGTGTCCATTTTACTGGTGTATGAACAGTCCCAGGTAGGGATGTGTTGCCATTTGTTGACGAGTTTGAACAAGTAAAACTGTCAACTTGTCACTAGATTGAGTTTCTACAGTTACTTTGTTTTCTATCATAAAATTAGGAAAAAGGGATTCCTTAATTACAATATTCTGGGGTTTGTTTTCTCTCGACTTAAATTCATCCTGAAAAATTATTAGAACATAGGCATGCTAAATGATTGTCTTTTTATTAGCTTTGGTCCACATTTAGGATTTGAACTTCACTATAAATTTTAGTAATAGTTTCATAAATGTTTCTTAGCATCTCAAGTAATTCTGTGGCTCTTCAAAAGATGAATTTACATTTCTAGAGGAGATAGTTTTCTTTATCAACAACCTAGATGATTTTTATTAAATCACAAATCCAGTTTATTAGAAAGTACACATGTCTGAATTTCTTAGGGCATTAGCACTCAGTATTAAGTTGCTACTAGAAATGTGAATTCTAAGTTAAAAAATGACTGTAACTCCCCAGGAATTCCTTTAGTGCTATTCTAATCCCAGGGAGGCTGGTTAATTACTGAGATGATCCTCACTTCACGTACCAGCCACGGGTTTTATTGATTTCTATTGTAGAACTGCATATGGTTGCGGTTTTCCTGGACAATGTCCTAAAGTGGTTGAATTAAATAATATTTCTCGCCATATAACAAGTACTAATTCAATTTGACTGTCATGACTGAAAATCGTGTGTTCCATTAGCAGTTTCCTTTTGAAGATCTCATGAAGCTTAGTCTTTTCCAGGGCATTTCTTTGACCGCCTTCCAAGCGTGACTTTTAAATAAGATCCATCCCTATCTATTTCGGTAAGTGACAGCAAACTTAGTGCAGCACTGTGTTTCCCTGCTGGAGTATGACTTCTAATTGCTTTGAGCTTAAGGGAGGTATTTGCTTTATTTTTACTTTTAACTTGGAGATTTAAAAGGTAAGAGAGTGGACATATTTACCAAGCTTGTATTTTACCCTGGGGTGAGAAGATTGAAC
>PVHP010054591.1:0-10365 GCA_004024765.1 Zapus hudsonius | reverse complement strand
AGCTTTTCTTGTGTATGTTTCTGTAGTGTGTGAGCTTCGTGGTCGACTGACCCTTCCTTTTGTTACTAACTCTCCTTTCTTCAAGGAAGGCTTCAGGTTGGCTCCTCTAATTTTGAGCTCAGGGAGAAGGGGAAAACATCATTTTCATCTGTATCAGTCAGATACCTAAAGCTATCTTCTTCCATGAAGGGTTTCATGAGGATGAAATAGAAACCCATATTTAGTTCCTAAAATTGGATTGAGTGAGAGATGATTGAAGTTGGTGGGGCTGGAGACATGGCTTATTCAAATTACTTTTATATAATGTCATCCAAGATTTCTTTAATCTTGGATCTCTCTGATCTATTATTTTGTGGAAATGGGGGCTGGTATCACTCACCAACATATCAGGATTAATGAATTTTTAGCCTTTTCTGTAGGTGCTCTACTATCTGCCTTTGAAATGTGGTGATTCTGAGCATCTTTTTCCTAATCCTTGATTTCCTACATGAAGCTAAAAAAAGCACATGAAATTCTAACAATTCATGATTAAAATGGTTATACTGTGAGCATTTAGAAGCTATGTTATAGTCTATTACAAGTTGTACAGATGGATCATAAGGCAGCTATTTAGGTCACCACTGTATATTTCAACTAAATGTATATGAACTCGGGCTTATTTTCTGCATTTTCTCACTTTTTTGGCATTTACAAAAACAATTGATTTTTAACTTACTAGAGTTCCAGTAACTATTTTGAGGATGTGATGCAATCTATGAATCTATTCCCTGGAGAAATAAATATGAAATATTTCTGTTTTAGAAAATTTGAAACAGTCATCGATCAGCATCGAGAAACTCTTCAACATCCGGAATGGTATCCAGCCCCCAGAAGGCAGTTAGTGTAGTGCTGGAAGGCACTGCACAGGCTGCCAGGGGAAACTGATCAACGACAGCTGGAGTAAACAGAAACGATTGACACGAAACACAATCTGCGGCCATGAGTAGGCTGACCACACCTCCTACTGGGAGGGAACAGCGAACCAACAAAGGAGCACTTGGTGTAATGGAGGAGCCTGGGCCTGGGGGAGACAATCAACAGCTTTCAAATTTGACCAATTTTCCACTTAGTGAGGGGGACCCCTTGTCTGGAACTAGGGATTCAGGGCCATAAGCACCAGATCCCGTACTTTTGGGCTCCCAAAACAAGATGCACTATGGGAGCGAGTGACAGGGAGGCTACTAAAAATAGAATCTAGGTAATCCAGAATTGTGTATATTTGTTAACCTACACTGATCTCACTCTCCGATGGAGATTGTGTTTGTATTTTTCAGGATGCAGTGAGAGAGCTGGGGCCCATCTAACCCTACCAACTGACTGATAGCTGAGATTCTGGCAAGAGAGGAGCCACCACAGTCATATCGTGGAGGATCCAAACGGAACCCAGCAGAGAATGACGGTATGAACAAGGGGCCCACAGCCACAACCATTAAATCAACACAGGATAAGCCAGTGAGACAGAAACCAACGATTTCGACACAAAGACCCCTAAGCTCATAACCTCAAAGCAGCCTTAATACTCATCCACCACGACTCAGGGAACTCTGCGGAAGAGGGGGTGGAAAGATTGTGAGAGCCGTGGTGGGGGAGATTATCCAGAGGTATGGACAGGAGAACCTGGCTGAATACTAGGCTATCCATGGTCCCCTGTCACAAGGACTGATCCAGACGACCCATGGAGGAGGTTATCCAGTGGAGGGGGAAGGGGAGGGCAGCGGGGAATTGGCGATAACAACTCATTGTTTGCCCACTAAATAAATGTTGTAACTCATTATGGACAATAAATTTAAAAAAAGAAAATTTGGAAACAGGGAAGTATTACATTATAATGACTTCTTAAATTCTATTTATAAAACCCATGCATGGACTTTGGTCAAAAACAAACCCTCATGAAATTGACACCTTTTCTGTTGTCTTGGTCTCTCCCTCACTCTTTTTCCCCTTCCTTCCTCTTCTCCATCCTTGTTTCTTTTTTCTCGTTATCATTTTAAATAATTTAAAGTAAGAACAGTTAGTTGGTGTCAAGTGGGTGATACAGATAGGATAAGAGTTGTACCTGACAGAGAGGAATGGCCTGGATGAGTAGAGGGGATGGTGGTTTAGTGGGTTGAGAATGATCAAATTTGACCATGATAAAAGTCAAGTTAGCCACTGTTGGAAAGGAAGTTATCTTATGAAAAGTAGGAAGATTTAAACAAGCTGTATGGTGTTAGATATGATTTATAAAGCTCTTCAGAAACTCATGTTACTTTTCATCTAATGTCACTACAACCAACGATGACAATCTTGGTGAGATAAATCAACAAAAAATATTTTTTATACATCTGTAAGTCAGATTTCTAGCATGGTCCCCAGAGAACAAGCACTTAGGTGTTGACAGAATTATGTTTCTTTCTGGTCACTGCTGAAAGCAATAACTTCCTCATGTTTTTCCCCAGTGTCTGGAGGCTACCCACCTTCCTTTGCAATAGCCCTCTCCATCCATCCACCTTTCTTGGATGTGGTCCCCTCCTCTCTGTCTTTCAAGCCAGCAACTGCATTGTGTCTTTATATTGCATCCTTTAGACTCTCTGCAGTAACAATTCCTTTTGACTAAAAATTTATGCCTCCTTTTCTATTATTACTTGTTATTAAATTTGGATGACTTATATAATGTACATTAGCCTACTTATTTGAAGATCATCCAATTGCCAGTCATAATTTCACTTGCAAATTCAATTACACTTTACTGTATTATCTAACCAAGTTATAGCTTCAGAGGCTGTGGAACCCATTGGAAAGACATTATTCTTCACCATAACTGTGATGTTCAATTGTTCAATGTGTGTGTGTGTGTGTGTGTGTGTGTGTGAGAGAGAGAGAGAGAGAGAGAGAGAGATAGCATGTGTATATGGGAATAAGCAGGAGTACATATATGTGCATATGCATTTTCTAGGTCCATTGTGAAGGTTTGGGCAGAGAATCTAGCCACAGCTCTTGGGGAGATGTTTCCCAAAATTGAGACTTCCAGAAAAAACTTCTTAATGGCCACATGAAGAAACAATGCTTCCGGTCAAGAGTTTAGCAACAATAAGGTAACTGCAACACTTAATATTTAACAGTCAGATGGTCTTTTTGGAGTTATCTGTTAGGGAAAATATCCTTGGATGAAACAGCATTGCAACTGAGGCAATACCTGAAGTTATTTGAGGCTAGAGGTTTATCTCTGGCCAGTTTTTGGGTAGCTGGGAATCAAGCACTACACAGTGAATACATATCCTATATGGCTCTGAGAATGGATGAATCTATCATTCAAAATAATCAGAGGTTTTTGAAAAGAATAAGTGAATTCTAAACATGAGACAACAAAATTGCAAGATGAAATCAGAGTGACTTGTGTATGAGTAAAGCAAGGATCACAGAATCATGTGAACATGAAGGAGAAACAAGGGAGGGTGGGAGAATTAATCTTCAAAAACACCCTACTAGCCAAATTTAATAGTTTAAATCAGTAGGAAAAGAGATTATGATACCAAGTACAATAGAAATAGATGAGTTAGTACTAGTAAAATTTACTTGAAAATATAAACAAAGAGACTCATTACAGTAAAATGTCAAATAATAAATTTCAAAAATAAAGAGATTTTTCAGAAACATTTCAGTCACTGAAGTAAAACCAAAATCTGAGAAAAAGTAAATACATAAACACAAAAGCTAGTAAATATAAGTCCAAAAAGAAATGGAATGTTTCCATATCTTACATCTCAACACAGATTCCGTACTGATTTCTAAGGACAAAAGAATAAAGATAAGCTGAAAAATACTTTGTTCTTTAAAATATCACTACTTATGTGATTGGTGGTGGTAATATTGAAACTAAAATGTGTACAGTATGGTTGAACAAAAAAAGTTAAAATCATTTTTTCATAGGTCTGCCCATAAAATGGCATAACTGTAATTCTAATTATGAATAACACTCAAAGAAATTAGTGATGGGACATATTATCATTATCAGTCAAGGAAAGACTGACAAACTCTTCAAAACTGAAAAAAAATTAATTAAGGATGCATGGGAGATTATGTATAATACTTGATCATACTTTGAAAAGTTTTTTTTAGGAAGAATATCAATTTGTTAATCTACAGAAACTGGGTATGCTTTCTGGACTAGATAATACTGTGGAGCTGGTGGGTTAATTTCCTGATTTTTACAGTCATATCTTCTACATAGGATCATATTTTTATTTGTAGAAAGAGTAATAGATAAATATGCTTGGAACTTATTTTCAAATTATTGGGTGGGGAGAGAAGTTGTGTGTGTATGTGTGTGTGTGTGATTTTACTTACAACATTTCTGTACTTTGAAAACATTGCAAAAGAAAAATGTCTGTCTTAAAATAATCCAAAATAGTGAATGTTTCTCTAATTTTTTGAGAAAATCATTATAAACATTAAAATCCCTACATAAAAATGGGAAAACTAAGTAGGAAAGGAGAAAAGCTACTTAAAAGAAATTTAAGATCCCCAGTTTTTTTTTTTTTTGGCAAACCTGAACTTATAACTGTATTTGTCAATACTTTAAGAAAGGTTTCTTATTTGACAGATATTACTAAAATTAAATAATAAAGAAAGCAGGGAAGTGGTAAGAAGGAAAAGGGAAAAAGTGATGAAGAAGAGAAGGGAGAGAAAAAGGTGAGAATTAATTTACTCACCATTGCTTACTCTGGTTATACGTATATGATCATTGGTGGCAGCTTCTCAGGTAGATTCCGTGCACTATTAAGGATGAGGTCCTCATGAACTAGGAAAGCGTTTAGAAGCTGTGTTTGATCTGATCATGAGCCACTCTCTTCTCCCATGCACTAGATGGAAGAGTAATTACAGCCCATTACTGAATTACTTGCAGTTATCCTTTGATCTTGAAGTTAATACAGTGAACCTTGATTTGCATAAATGTTATTAGCATATTTCACAGCACATTCTGTTCTTTTTAAGGAGTGACTGTTGCCTTGATAAAGAATACCAGCTTGGAATATTTTCCTTCCTTCTTACTGACATGCCTGGACAGAGTTGAACTCTCAGACCTGCTGGTAGAAAGAATGAAGAAGGTGCCATAACACAACAGAACTGTGTGAGCTGCAAAAAAAAATGATGAAAACTCTGAGGGTAGAAATTTATTTTATTTCTGTCTTCATGGAAGTCAGCATAGCAGTTCACAGACATTTGATGCAATGTATTTGACTTTTTTTTTACCTGAAGAGTCTTACTGACATTTCACATTTTATCTATGCAGCAGGATAAAGTCAACATTTTGGAGACTCTTAAAAACTTACTGCTAAGGGAACCTCCATCAACTGTTTACTGAAGATCACATCATGTAAGTCATCCTCGGAAGTTTTTTCATTGTTTCAAGTTATAGCATATACTCACTCAAATTTCTTAATAATTCTCAATTCTATCCAATTTTACCTATATACACATCTACTTCTTTAGTCCATTACATATGTATTTTTTCCACTTTAATTCCTTCTCCATCTCTAATTCAAAGTCAATCTTTGTCTATGAAGCTGTGATGTAGTTGACACATAGTATAATTCCCCCTCAATTAGTAACTTTCATATACAATCTGAATGATCAACCAAGTTTCTAGTCCCCGTTCCTCTTTCTTAGACTGTCACTTCATTGTTCCCTCTTGTGATACATTTGAGAGGATCCTGAGATCCTGGTATAGGGTACACTGGCTCTGCCTGACGCTCTTACACACAGTCTTTACACCTCAAATTTTATATCCAAGATCTACTCACAGTTGAGATGCTTCTTATTACATTGTATGTATTATATTATTCTATTCATCCATGACTGTGTGCCTCTTATGTGTATTATATTACCTTATACATTAACTAATGACATATTGTATTATATATCATATTTGAGTACATTAGTCTAAGACTTTAGCATAAAAAAATCAAGCCATGGGGTGTCTTTCCCAAATCATCTCCACACTTGCAATTTCAAATGACACCAACTTAAATCTCTTGTTTTAACCCATTGAATGGGTTAAGAGCTCTGCTATGATCAAGAATGAAGAACAAAATGTCAAAATGTTCAAATAGGTGTTTTATTGTACTCTCAACAAAAATATATGTATATCATTCACTTATAATTTCATAGATAAAATTTTGTTAGAATGTACATATTGAGGCAAGTATTAATAAAAATAGACAATATAAACATTGTGTTATGTATAACAACTAACTTTAGAGCACAGTAACCTTATCCACTATGAAAGTATAGCCCTGTACAAGCCCTCTGTTGTGATCACTCAAAGCAGTAATTTTTGTTATTTTTCGGACTGGGCATGGACCTCCAGATGTATTGATGCACAAAGCAAAGAATAGGAGTGTTCTGCTCCTTTTCACCTAGTATCAGTGGTGCATCAACCTGGAGATGCATATGTATCCTGCATCATACCACCTTTCTGATCATCCAAGACTATGTGGTAGAGTGCCCTCCATACTGAAAATCAGTCCATGTCATTTGCAGAAAATAATGAAGTTGCCAAGTAGGGGTGAGAATTACAGAGATACAAACTAATTATTTGTAACCAACTAGGATATCTGAGTAGATTTTATTTTCTTTGGTCCACAGCTGATAGGGATTATTAATGACATGTCACCTTGATATTGGTTTTGCTCACATGACTTTCAGAATTATGTCCTGTGTTGGTTTCCTTATTCTCTAAGGTAGTAACTTAAAAGTGACAAACTAATCAGTACTGGGGCTATTAACTATATTTTTCAGCTTTCCAAAATAAACAATGGGTAGGCTCTGGCCTGAGTCAAGAGACTAAGCTCACTTTTTATCTCACAGGCAAAGTTAGGACTCAAACAAAGCATCAGAGCACCCAAAGCCTTAGTTTCTAATTCCTGATGTGAAATGGCGTTGTGAATGCAAAATAAAATGATATATGACATTTGCTTGTATTCTGTAATAATCTTCAAGAAGATTTAAACCTTAACTATAAATCCAAAGTTTTTAGGGAGCTCTCAAAAATATAATTTGGGGCCTTTCCAGAGAATGTTCTACAGATGTTATAGAGGAATCTGTATTTTTAAAACAATTTTTTCAGGTTAGTGAGCTGTGTCTGGCCTATCAAATTTGTTGTTTTATGAAGTACTTTTAAAAGTGTCTCACAAAGGTTTGAGAAATGAGGATATTTGATAATAGTACCATATAAGTTAGTTTCTTCTCTATCTAGAATCTGAATAACATATTGGAATTTAAGATGACCTAACAAATATCCCAGTGGTGGTGTGTTGTCATTCTGTGGGGCTGGAGTGAGTCTCTAGACATGGTGTGCAGTTCTACACTGAAAGCCTCAGCTTGTTTAGAGTGCAGGGCAGAGATGGGGATTGATGTTGTCTTTTATAGTGTTCTCAGCTTTGAGACGAGCTATGAGACTTTTAATGGACTTAAAAGCTTGGCTTGGATAAATTGCCACTTAACACAAATTAACAGGTCAGATGAATGATCTCAAGTAAACAGACTCTTTACTTGGCTTTTTTGATAGACTCCCAAGTAGAGAAGCATGAACCAGAAATGGAGAAGAGATGTCAGCTAAGATAAGACTCAAATAGTTCCCATTTTAATATGCCATTCTTATAATCATTTAGTCATTGAACAAACATGTTTACCCTAGTATAATCAAGATAAAGTAGCTACTAAGTCTTATGAGTTGTCCTAAAGTTGGTAACAACCTATTTAAGCTTATGAGGCATGCACATATATAATTTTTAACCATCATTAAGAAGTTACAAGTATTGAAGAAGGAGGGTGGGGAGACGGTTCAGCAAGTAATTGCACTTGATGAATGGACATGAGGATCCATATTTGATTGCCAACACCTATATGAAAAGCTAAGCATCATGCTTAACAGATGGCTCAGCAGGAAGAACTCTAGCCTTAAGTATAAGGACTTGGTAGTTACTGTGGCCACATGTCTTCAATTCCCCAGGGCTCATGAAAACAAATGAGCATGGTCATGTTTACCTATAACCCTGGTCTTGTGGGGCACAGACTATAGAGGCACTGGGGCTGCAAAACCCTTAGCTCTGCTTTCAGAGATAGAGGCTAATTCTAAGGAAATATGCATGCGTGACTGAGGAAAGATACCTGATTTCCTCTGGCCTCTGTGCACCTATAAAGACATCTTCATATACACTTGTGTTGCACTACACACACAGAGATGCACAGACACACACACACACACACACACAAACACAGACACACACACACATACACACACAAAAAGCACATACACATGCTTGCACCAAACATAATGAAATACAAAATACTTGTCCAGGAAGTATATGAAGAATGCACAAGGAGAAGCACGAGGTATGTTTTACCAGCCAAAAATACTTGCACTGCCACAATCAGCTTAATGTTACTAATTATTACCTTTAGAGTCTCTTGAAAACTTGTTGTTCATAGGAGAAAGAATGGATGTTAAGTTGTAGTTAGTTTCAGCAATTAACAATATTATCAGCACCTCACTCTGAGCTCCATGGACACATATTGCTGGAGAAACTTGCACATCCTTTGTAAGAGTCAGGATGGGAAAGGGGACCTTGCCATTTGAATGTCAGTAGTCTGTGTTGTGACTGTTCTTCTGATGACAGTGGTTCCAATGAAATCAATAAACCTCATTGGGACACCTCACTTGACTTCCAGTCTCATTTGTTCTAACCCAGGTGAAATGCTCACACTTTGGGGGCCCTTAAAAGACCAGTGTTGTACCACTGCATCAGCTTTCTCCCTTCTTCTCTTTTTGTGAAGCAGAAATTACAGGAAATCATGTGTCTCTCTACAAGGCAGAAAAAAGGAAGAGGATTTGCTCAGAACCAGAAGAGTGGAAGGGAGAGCAAAAAAGCATGATAAATGTAGGGAACAAGATCAAAATAATTTTCATAAAGGTAAAGACTTGGTCATTACCAACCAACTGTTAATATGAGGATGTTTATATAAGAGGCCTCCCCAGAGAAAGAAATATCCTGGAGAAGCTAAGAAGAATCACATGAAAACTATAAGACCTTATTTTTTTTAGCACAGAGGCAGTCAATAATAACAAAAATAAAAACAATATTGAAACATAAATCTATGGGGAAAGTGGAAAATATTGTTCTTGGGATCATTTCCTTATTAGAATCCATTATCCAATTGTCAACAAAATTTGCAAAGATTGTCAAGGGATATGAAAATTGGATCTATTTAAAGTACAAAAAGGGCTGGAGAAATGGGTCAGCATTTATAGAAGCTCACTTGCAAAGCCTGCCAACCTGGGTTTGAGACACAAGTGCCCATATAAGGCCAGATACATAATGTGTCACATGCATGTGGTGTTTGTTTTTAGTGGAAAGAGGCCCTGGTGCACTCATTCTCTCTCATTCTCTTCTCTCTGTCTCTCTACTTGCAAGGAAATGGAAAAGTAAAAAAAAAATCACCAGAAAGAGTCTAGGCTAAAGGTCTCATAGTAGATATATGTACCTGAAAATGTGCATAATAATATTAAATATCAAATAACTAAGAAATGTATATAGATATGTCAACATGCTAAAAACCAAAAAGAATATCTGAAACTAACAAAATAATTACAATAACTAAAAGAGAAAAAAATCACTGAGGGATTCAAGTTCAATATGAGGAGGAAGTATAAAATTTAGGTAACCATACAACAATGAAAATTACTGTGTCTGAGGAGGAGAATGAAAAAAAATAAGTTAAAGGAAATGGAACAGTGCTAGAGCAATCTGCAGTTCCCATCAAATTTCCCAAGTTACGTATTATGGAATTCCCAGAAGAAGAGGAAACAGAAAAAGGGAAAGAAAATATTTGATGATATCATGGCTGAAAAATTCTCAAAATTCAATGGAAGATATAACAATCAAAAATTATTTAAGAATTTTTGAAAAGTAAGATTAGCTTAAAGGTTCACAGCTGAGAATCAGCAAAGACTAAATTTTAAAGACAAAAGAAGGGACTTCTCAGACAACGGGTATCTTCAAAGCCATATAAGCATGTTTTATGAAAAAAAAAAAACAACCTTGCAGGCTAAATGGAAGTAGGTACTATATTCAAAGTGCTGAAATAAAAAAAAAATGTAAAGAAATGTCAAGCAAAAATTCTCAGGCCAGAAAAACTCCCCACCAATAGTAAGTGTTAAATTAAGATGTTTTATAATTAAAAAATAGATAAATAAAGACAGCTAAATTATATTGGTATCATTACACCTCCTCTATACATAATGCATAAGAAGTTCTGTAAATTAAAATGAAAGGATATATCCTT
>PVHP010054590.1:0-10427 GCA_004024765.1 Zapus hudsonius | reverse complement strand
TCCCTTTTTTTTTTTTAAAGGTTTGTAGACTTGAGGGAGGAAAGAGGTGGGAGCATCTTTCCAGGGAGGGGCTTAGGTTGTTCATGGAAAACTAGGTCTAGGGAACTCCTTGTAATAACAGAGGAGAAGACAGATTCTTGTCTTATCTCTAGCAAAGTGGAGACCGCAAGGTCAGCCCCAACGACATTCCTGCTTTTTCTATTGGGGACCCAGTCATCCTAAACTGCCTCAATCCCCCCTCTGAAGAAATAACCTTAACTGCCATTAGGGAGTTGGATCTATTGCCTTCTTCAAGATGAGTAGGGTTGTTGAGTTTTTCAGTTGAGAAACTAATCCAATGGGTCTATCTAAAGTATTCCAAAAGTTTATTCGTGGAGTGCAGGAAGACAGGCCTGGGAGGAGGGAGAGAAAAATAAAAGCAAGGAGTTAAGGGGAAGTGGGCATACGGGAAATTGGGAGTCTTCAGGGTTTTCATTCTTGTAGATTTTTAGGCTTTGGAGGGTGATTAAGAGAACCAAGGTATGTATGGATTTAGATTGTCTCAGGTCTATCTGAGTATGAGGTGGCTGTTAGTAGAGGGGATAGGTATAAAATATCTAAGGATGAACAAAATTACTATTATCATTATAATAGAATCTGTTTCTTAACAAAAATTTTGATACCCATTTTTATTTTTTAAAAATATTTTATTTATTCATTTTCAAGCAGAGAGATAGATAGAGAGAGGGGGGGGAGGAGAGAGAGACAGTGAGAGCGAGCCAGGGCCACCACCTTGTGGGCCTGGCCCATGTGGGCACCGGGGAACTGAACCCGGAGCCCTAGGCACTGGAGGCAAGTAAGTGCCTGAACCACTGAGCCATCCCTCCAGCCCGATGATACCAATTTTTAGAAGTTTACCAAATGGCATGATCTTTACCTATTCTTGTGAAACAGATGAGACACAAGCAGAAGCCATACATAGCATTTGTATTTGTAGCATTAGTATTTTTTTTTTTGAGATATAGTTGTAATGGGGAACTTGGGGTTCCTTGCCAATTCCAACACACTAACAAATGTAGAGTATCCAGATTCTTGTCTTACGAAGTTGAAGGATTTCATAGAGCATCGGGTAGGATTTAGAGGGAGACTTAATTAGATTAAGAGTTGGAGAGGAGAAAGTACAGAGAGCTCCCACCACAAGTGAGGAAAAACCACGTCCCTCCCACTGTAGCCACTTCAAGGGTTTACCAGAACCAGGGGTTCTGTGCTGGCCAGCCAAGTAAGAGGATTTGCCTCCTACAGGTAACTCAGGTGAGCCAGAGAGACAGCTGATTGGTCTGGGCTAGGCTGGCTCACGAAGTTAAGCTTGAATTCTAGTAAAGGAGACCTCCTACTCTTGGGAGGGTCAGGTTGATTCTGGATACACAGTTTATGCCAGAGATAAGTGAATACTGCAAACACAAGTCCAAGGGCACTCCTGCTCTTTACTTTAGGGGCCCAGTCACCCTAAACTGTCAAAGAGCTTTATGTAGACCAGGCTTTCCTTGATTTTCCTGCCTCCCTCCACCTTCCAGGTGGTAGTGATGTGGGAATTTTGGGGCTATAGAGGTTATCCCCAAATTTATAAATCCCAATTTTTGGGTTTGTTCCTAATTTTTAAGGATGAATAATAATGAACACAGAGCCAAAAAGGAAAATTATGAATTATTGAATTTATTTGGGGAGAAATCACAGTTTGTGGAGTTCATTTAAAGGGAATTGAGACCTGGAAAGGAATACTGGAGTGTGTTTATGTAGGAAACATATCTTATAAAAGTGGAAGTTAACGAGAAATGGAAGCTTAGAGAGTAAAGTTAGAATGGAGCTGGGAACCTGTGAGAGCTAGAAAAACAGGCTTACAAGTGAAGTTCAGAAGGAGCTGCAAAGATGTGGAATGCCAAACAATGGGACTTAGAAGGTGAAGTTCAAAAGGGGCTGCAAACACATGAGGACATCCATGTAGCAGTTCACACATAGTAACTTCAGGGACCGTGAAACAGATAGAGGTGGGAGATTAGGATTAAAGAGGGGAACACAATTGGTATCAGCCATGTGCTTTTTCAAGGGGGGAAGCGAAGGGAAAGGAGAGAGCTCACATGGCAGATTCTGAGTGGGAATCCACACATGGTAAATTAGAGAACATCAGACAGATAAAGCAGAGAGATTAGAATTAAAGAGACATTAAAAGATAGGGTTAGGTCTCCCTTCCCCACCCAGCCAGGCAGCAAGTGGGGCTGGGAACCGAGACTCAAGCCACACCAGACAAGTAGAGGATCTCAGGAACTGAAGAATGGAGAAGGTCTCTGGAAGAAGACTCCCCCCTCCCCCAAGGTCAGCCTGTCACCTTTATAGGGTTCAGATAGGTGGGGAAAGATCTGATTTGTTGTTGGATATGGAGGATGGATCATAGAGTGCCCAGATCTGGATGGGGCTGGGATTGTGGACAGCAGGGGGCATCATAGGTCAATGTCAGTAAAATGTGAATTCTAATCCAAGTTCATTCTTGAGTCAAAATGAGAGATCAGGTGTTTGGCATCTTCTGGGTTCCTCTGGGCCTCTATCCCTGACTGGAACCTGCGTAGGTTTCTCTATTCTGTCTGAGTAGGATTATAGGTAGACACCACCATGCCTGGCTTTTCTGCTATTCTTACAGTGGTAAAAGTACAAATACATACACTACATTGAAACCCCAACTTACATGAACAGTTTGTTTGCTTACCATTTCTTTTAGGGAATTGCAGTCTCTGAGAATATATGAGTTTTATCTATTCACTTCATCGTTTTATCACTGGCATCCACATGGTACTTGTTACGTACTAGGAATATATGCGCAAGGAACCATGATTTGAAGTCATATTTTATCACATTCTTTTTTTTTAGCTAGGTATGCTATACGGGACCATACTTCTGCATCATAGGGGTTGTTAGAATTTACCAAGGGGGCTATAATGAGGGCTTCCTCCTAGAAGGAAGCAGCCTCTTTCTTGGAAAGGTTAAGTCTCGGTGACTTGAGGAGTGCCCTTAATCCATTCATTGGAGAGCTTTTCTGATGGGACGTGAAATTTCCCATGATAGAAAAGATGTGGAAACGCCAAAACCAGAGGGCAGCGTTCCCTTATCGGCCAGCAATTAGAGGGGTTCCCCAAAGATTTGGGCGTGAGTCTGTCTGCAGACTTCAGGAACCGGCGGCCAACCCTAATAGTATTTATGTGGCCGATTCATAGCCGGGTTAAATCAAGATTAAGATAGAGTGGTTGTTGCCAACACCCAGAGGCAGTCAGGGTCAATTCATCCAGCTAAGAGCCTGCCTTCTCTGCTGAAGAGTTATCTCAGCCAAGAGATCTCAGTTGCTTCTTAGCTTTAGAAAAGTCCCTCGCGATGGCATGGATGGAAAACAAAGTAAGGAAAAAAGAGTTGCCAATCCTTAAAGACCCTAGATTCCCCCTGGGGCTGATGTCCCTTGTGTGAAGGGAGACTCAAGTTTTCCTGCGTATTGTAGGGATAAAGCCCGACGCATGTGCGCCAATTGTCTTTTTTTTTTTCTCTGCTGATGCTATGGGTCACAGTGGACACTGTTCCTTTCGCAGATGCTGGGCTATGCTGGCTGCTGGTCTGCAGCCGAGTTAGGGAGGGAGTTGGACGTCCCCAGAGCTGAGGTGGGGCAGGACATCAGCTGGTGAGAAATAAACTCTGGGGATACAGCCGCTGTGGGTAGAATGGGCCAGATCACTTTATTGTATGTGGAAGGGTCATATATAGTAGAAGTCTGGGGAAAATTAGAGGCAGGGGCATCAGCAAGACAATTGGTTGCGGCAGGGTGGTCTGTGGATGTCTCACGAGTGGATAAGCAGGGGCTAGTAACCTGTGAATGCCTAATTTGCATAAGTTGATGGGCTTGCTCAGCCCTGAGTGGCAGGAAATACTTGATTCTTAGACATGAGTTCGATGGTGGCAGCTACTGAGAAACTATCACCTAGAACTGTCACCTGTTGTCCAGCACCTCTGGGGTGAGAACACTGGGTTTATTGTTGCTTTCCAGGGGGCCTGGAGGTTTAAGATCAAGGGAGGAGTGTGATGAAGCTCTTTTCAGGTCTCAGTACAGAGACTTTTTACTTCCCTTAACCCCATAACTTCTGTGCCTTTTAGCAAGGTCCCACAACTGGCATCCACGTGGTATTTGTTACGTACCAGGAATAGATGAGCAAGGAACCATGATTTGAAGTCACATTCTATCACATTCTTTTAAACAACTTCTTTATAACATTCTACACATAAAGTACTACATATAGGCATTTTTTGTGAGACCCCTTTTTCCTGTTTTAGAAGTAGCTGTGTTGGGGTTTGAACCAACCTTTTCATGAACTATACAAGGGCTCCTCCTGTTAAACTGCATCCTCAACCCTAAAAAATCTTGATGTTTGTGGTTTAAAATGGAACACTAGGGCTGGAGAGATAGCTCAGCAATTAAGGCACTTGCCTGCAATGCCTAACAACCAGAGTTTGCTTCCCCAATACCCAAGATGCACAAAGTGGCACAGGCATCTGGAGTTTGTTTGCAGCAGCTGGAGTCCCTGGTACACCCATTCTCTCTGTCTGTCTCTTTTTCTTTTCTCTGTCTCTTCTTTCAAATAAATAAAAAATATTTTAAAATTAAACACTGCACAACACACTAGGTTATGATGTTTCAGTCCAGTTGTTCTGTGTTTATTTTTATATTTTTGTTTTCTTTTTTTAGGGTTCAACGATGTGCCATGTTACAGTTTTCCGAATTTCATGAGAAGCTTCTTAACACTCTTTGCAGAAAAGCAGATGATGGCCAGATCACAGAGCATGCTCAGAGCCTTGTGTTGGACACGCTTTGTTGGCTGGCTGGAGTCCATGCAAATGGACCTGGAAGGTTAATAATAATGATGGTTTGCATACATTGATGAATGTCCCTTTACAGTTGAGATTCAGTGTCCAAAATGAACTTTGTTTATTGTTACTGTTTTACAGCTCAAAGGAAGGAAATGAGAGCCTTCTGTCAAAAACACGGAAATGTCTTTCGGACATTGTAAGAGTTTGCTTCTTTGAGGCGGGACGGAGTATAGCCCATAAGTGTGCCCGGTTTCTAGCCTTGTGCATTAGGTTGGTGCATTTTGTTACTTAAGAATATATATATTTAATTTGCATGCAGGCATAGGGATGGAGGAAAGAGAGAATGGGTGCTCCAGGGCTTCTTGCCACTGCTATCTCTCTGGCCCCCGATCGGTTTATTTGTAAGTTGAAAGCATACTTTTTCGGAATAATTTTGTGGCAGACACTTTAGCTGTAATGTAATTGGAGCCTTATTGTCTATCGGTATAACTTAGCTTTTCAGCATTTGATAAGTGTTTTTGAGAATAATTTTGGATTTTTAGGTTAAAACACCATGTTAAATAAGCTTCTTTATGATGCTTTTCTGCTTGTTAGTCATGGTTTGGAGAATTTTGTAATGAGACTCTTCACTTTCAATCCCTGATTGTCCACATCTGTCTTATTCCTTGTTTTATAACAATTCTAATCAACTTTTTTTTTTTTTAAACATTCCTATTTCTTTCCCTGTAAATGCTGAAACAACAGTTTAGGATACATTTAAGACCTATTGGGCAATATTGAATTTACCTGCTTGTTATTACCCCTTAATAGTAACAGTAAGTGGTTTATTGTGTAAAAAAATATCATAAAGACTCTTAGTGCCCAGTGTGGTAGTGCACGTCTTTAATCCCAGCACTGGAGAGACTCAAGTAGCAATATTATTGGAAGGTTGAGGCCACCCTGGGCTACAGAGTGAGTTCCAGTTCAGCCTGGACTAGAGAGACCCTGCTTCAAACCTCCCCTGACTTTCACCTCCCCTTAATTTAGTCTTTATTGTCTCTTTTTGTCTCTCTTTTTTTTTTTCAGTCTTTATTATCTTGCTGCATCTTTTGTTGGGCTTCAAGGCAGATTTTCAAGAAATAAATCTTTTGGTTTTTCGAGGCAGCTCTAGTCCAGGCTGACCTGGAATTCACTATGTAGTCGCAGGGTGGCTTTGAACTCAGCAATCCTCCTACCTCAGACCTCCCGAGTGCTGGGATTAAAGGCGTGCGCCACCACGCCTGGCTAAAGGAATAAATCTTATATATTTTTATAGTAGTATATCAGGTTTATGACTGATTTAAATCATGCATATCATTTGTAAAGTTTTTCTGTTTAAAAAATTTCAGTAATGGCAAATGTGACCCATGCCAACCTGGATTCGGATCTGTTCTATTGAAGGCTTTACTTGATAATATGTCATTCTTACCAGCAGCAGCTACTGGAGGTATGTAAAGCTACTCTTTATCACAAAAATAGTGTCAGCATAGAGATTAACTTAGAAACTATATATTTTTTCTCTATTCCTTTTGTTTTCTTTAGCTTATCTGTCCTCCCCTCTCCCCAAGATGATGTCGACTATTTGGTCTTGATTTCAAGCAGATGTACTCTCTAACAGTGTTCCTCATTGTAGATTAGAGGCACAGCCAACAGCAAGCCTCAACACATGTTTCTGTATCACATTAAAATCATTGAGTTGTTTGTTGACTACAGGTCAATGTCATAAATGACAGTGTGCTAAGGGGCATGCCATAGGTAAATAAAACAGTTCAGATGCCACTGCAGGTACAGATCTGTTGCGTGTGATTCGGAGGAATCATGTCAAGTCAGTTCCTAAAAGGTGCCAGTGTTCTTTTTATAAGCATCTGAAGAATCCAAGAAAATGTCTTTGAAAAAGTAGTTCTCAAGTAGGGATTTGCAAAGCAATCCACCTAAATAGTACATACATTAAGTAGTAAAGATTTTTTATTCTAAATTTTTACTGTTTTCTGCTGTTATAACGGACTACTGATTTAACTTATTAGTGCGTATATTGTTTATTAGGCATTTCTCACAATACTCTGTTTAGTCAAATCAATCATCTTTAAGATAGTCTCATCTAGCTCAGGCTGATTTAAAGTATGTATTACTTGCTGTGCAGTTGGCCTTAGGTTCCTGATACTCCTGCCTCCTCCTCCTCTTAAGTGCTAAAATTACAGGCCCATGAACCCTCCTCACAATCCTCTTCACTAGGTTTCATCAGTAGATAAATATTTCACAAGGGGGCTGGAGAGATGGCTCAGTGGTTAAGGCACTTGCCTCTAGTGTCTAAGGCCCCGGGTTCAATTCCCCAGGACCCACATAAGCCAGACCCACAAGGTGGTGGCCCTGGTTCTCTCTCTCTTTCTCTCTCTCTCTCTGTGCATGTGTATCTCTGCTTGAAAATGAAGAAATAAAATATTTTAAAAAAATATTTCACAAGGACTTCTTGATCTTTGTAACTATTAAAAATTTTCTCAAAGGTAATTTAAAGAGACTGTTTTTAATTGAACATAAATTGGCTAAAACCGTTATATTAGTGTTGTTTGGATTCTGTTTCTCAGTATAGTAGTCTCTGACCTTTCAGTTGGTTTCATGAGGTCATTTTTGGGCAGGTGTTGCTTAAAATTCTAGTTTGACTTAATATTCATTGCAAATATTTTCTTTATTTTTTCCTCAGAGTTTACTTTTCTGGGGGAGGGGCGTGTGTGTGTGTGTGTGTGTGTGTGTGTGTGTGTGTGTGTGTGCGCGTGCGTGCGTGCACACGTTGCATGTAAACTAGCGAACATTCTTAGGAACACGTCTACCTCTTTTGAGATAGATTTCTCCTGGTGCCTGGAGCTCACTAATTTGGCTAGATAGATTGGCCATCAAGCTCCATTCAATTGCCTGTCTTCACTTCCCCAGGGCTAGGATTGTCAGCAAGCACCACCCTGTCTTGGTATTATTTTTTCCTGGATACCGCTGATGGAACTCAGGTCCTCCTGCATGCAAGGCACACATTACTGACTGAGTTATTGTCCCATCTCACAGTTGAAATTCTGCATGTAAGACTGTGCTTCAGGAGGGTGTATATTTACAATGTTCTTTATTTCTCATTGTTCTTTGTAAGTTGCTCTTAAAAGATTTCATTAGCCAAGACGTAGAGGTACTTCCTAAAAAGGAAGTACAGTTATACTGATAAATATGTACTGTTTAGTTCTTTTTGTTAGAGGAAGAGAAGGAAAAAGATCATTTTTGTTACTGCTTGCAGGCTCTGTGTACTGGTATTTTGTCTTACTGAACTACGTGAAAGACGAAGACCTGGCTGGGTGCAGTACAGCTTGTGCAGCCTTGCTTACTGCAGTGTCCAGACAGCTGCAGGACAGGCTGACGCCACTGGAGGCTTTACTTCAGACAAGGTGTTTTAACCTATTAAATTATCAATGGTGGGCCTTTCTGGGTATGATACCCTTTGCATAGAACTGTTGCTCTGAATATGCGGTTAAAACATAATTTTCCTTACAAAAATGTTTTATTTATGCTTTACATTTTAAAAAATGATACTAGACTAAGGTTTTGTTTTCTTGTTTTCTCTGAAATACTCCATTTAGTCACCTGAGAAGTTATACAAGTGGTTATTCAGAGGGCTAATTGCATTTAGTGCTTAAAGGTGGCATGTTGTGCTAATGAAAGTATTATATAAATATTATATATAAGTATTATAAATACTTCTTTCATTAGCACAGTGATCTGTTTATTTTTCCAACATTATTGGTGTAATTATGTAGCCATTTTTTACACTTACCATTGTTCTTCTATCTACTGGTCATATACTCACAAAGTCAGCATAGTAAAGGAACGCAAGTAACAAAATCTGTATTTGAATTTTTTCCAGTTTTTCGGTCTTGAATGTATGGAGGAATTTCTTTTTTTAGCAATGGTTTTTCTAATCTTCTTGAGTTTAGAAATTTTGGTTATGATGGAATTTTATTGAAAACATTTGTACTTTAGTTGTCACTAGAGTGATGGAGGTGAGAAAGAGTACCAATGTGTTTTCCATGCCTCGGGCCTCGAGTGACTGGCTCACTGGATCCCATTTAGTGAGTCTCTGGACAGTATCTTCTGGAATAGAGATTTATCTGTGGTTCACTGGCTTTGTTGGTTCTATTGTTGGTCATACTGCTTTTACCACTAAGTAGATAAGCAATTTCTGAATTAGGAAAAATTGCTAATATATTATTTCCCTTTTCAGATATGGACTCTATAGCTCACCATTTGACCCAGTCCTTTTTGATCTGGAGATGAGTGGTTCTTCCTGTAAGAACATGTCTAACAGTAATAGCATTGGTGTCCAGTCAGATGAGATTGACTTATCAGATGTCCTTTCAGGTACTGCCTCCTTGATTAAAGGGTTTCTCAATGTTACATATTGGGTCTAATTTACCATCTGACTTTCTAGCTCCTTACTGTCTTTATAACCCTAAAATCTTATTTGAATTTAACTGTACTAGTCTCTAAACCACTAAACTATTTGACTTAATTTCATAATTTTCCCTTAGAATCAAAAACAAAAACCATTGTGCAGGTTGAATTTCTCTACTCTGAAATTCCTCAAGATATGAAAGGTTTTTTTTTTTTTAAAAAAAAAATTTTTATTAATGAGAGAAGGGAGGGGCACCAGGGCCTCTAGGTACTACTGCAAGTACCACCTTGTGCATCTGGCTTTAGGTGGCTACTGGGGATTGGAATCTGGGCTGTTAGGTTTTGCAGGCATGTGCCGTAACCACTGAGCCATGATTCCAGTCCCTTGCAAATTTTTTTTTTTATTATGATGTTGGTTCTTCCAAAAAATTGGAACCATATTTTAAGTTCTGGTTAAGGGATCCTAAATCATAAAGTATGCATATATTAAATTTCAAAACTTAAAGCGCTTTTTGTACCCAAGAATTTTGGGTAAAACATATTCAACCTGTATACTAATGTTTTAAATTTGAGGGGATTTTAAATTTAATTTTGTTTTTCATTGCAATCAATTCAGAATTTTTACTGCTGAAAAGACTTTAAAATTGATGTGCATTGTAACTTTAAAATTTTATTTTCTGTACCTTTAAAAAATATAAATTGATACTGTAATAAGC
Source organism: Zapus hudsonius (assembly GCA_004024765.1). NCBI lineage: Eukaryota > Metazoa > Chordata > Mammalia > Rodentia > Dipodidae > Zapus > Zapus hudsonius. The sequence continues at coordinate 396 of PVHP010054590.1, read as the reverse complement.
CAAAATACAGAAAGAAAAAGTACTTTGCAGCTGGGTTTGGTGGCTCAGGCCTTTAATCCCAGCACTCAGCAGGCTGAAGTAGGAAGATATCCATGAGTTTGAGGCCACCCTGAGACTACATAGTGATTTCCAACTCAGCCTGGGCTAAAACCAGACCTGACCTCAAAAAAAAAAAAACAAAAAAAAACATTTAAGAAGTCATGTGAATAAGATCACACCTCAAAACAAAAAGCACCAAAAGTAATTTTCATAATGTTGTAACTCCTCTAAGATAAGCTTTCTATACATTATTTGTTTATGTTATATTATGAACAAATTATGTTTAAGATTGCATGTATAATTCTATTTAATGGGCTTTTCAGAAATAGTTTGAATTTGGTGTTTATTTTCCCTTTC
>PVHP010054589.1:0-10420 GCA_004024765.1 Zapus hudsonius | reverse complement strand
AACCCCATAAGCCTGCCCCCAACAACACAGCTTCATCGAGGTTGTAAAACCCAAACTGCCATCAGCTGAGGATCGATCTATCAGAACACATTCAATTGTTTGTGGGGGACACCTGGATCAAACCATGACAGGTGGAATACCTTCCAGTGAGTTTTTGGATGCCCACCAGAGTTAAATGGCAAGACCCTATTGCTGAAGACACCATATGCTTTGGCTTCAGGTCACTGAGAAAACAAGCCAGTGCTGAGCTAGAAGCTCCCTTCCTGTTCACTAGCTAGAATAATGTTGTAAAGAGCGGTGAGCTTTCTAGGGGAGAAAATGTCAGCAATGGTCTTAACCAGCAGTGTGCCCTGTAAGTATTAAGACTTTCCAGACAGGCCCAATGTACCAACTGTACAACCGTGTCATGTCTGTTAAAAGGTAAGCCAACTGCTTTCTGATTGGATTTGAGGACTATTCTTTGAGATGGAATTCATGTCTGATTAATCAAAAACCTATGACTATGGAGGTATTAAGCCCTACCACCATTGTCTGTAAATGGATATAATATATCCATCAAATAGCCCTCACAATACTTATGGTTCTGTCATTATATGAAGTCTTCACTTTGGTTAGAGAAGCTTCTCTTTTCAGATGGCAGTGGCCACTAGAAAAACTCAAAATGCTGAGAAGTGACAGTGGAGTGTTCAGTAATAAGCAGGCATCTCTGTCACACCCTCTGAGGCTCAGACACCATTGGGAAAGAGGTGGTAAGAAACACGATAAGAAATTAAGAAATCAAGGAAGAGGAGGAGTGCTTACAAATCAGAGAACGGAGAGGAGTTCTTACTATACTGTATCCAAAAAACAAAGTGGCATGACATTTATAACCCCAGACTGCTGCAAGAGGGGGAAATGATGCTATCAAAATGAAGAGAGGCCAGGTAGAAAGAAGGGATTTAGTAGAGGGAGGGCAGTCGGAGATTATGGTCATTATACATTAACTATATGTATGTATCCTAGCAATAAAAATGCTTTTTAAAAACTGCCATTGTAGAAGTAGAGGTTTTTATATCTTTATTGATAATTACATACATTGTATGAGCAAATCTTATGATGGTACCCCCATTTCCCTCCTCCCTGTCCCCAACCCCCTGGGAGCCCTTCTCGGGGGTCATGATTAGCATAAGAGGCAGCTTGGTCACACCCCTTTGTGTGTTGTTGCTGAGGGGGGCAATGTCCCTTGCTGTATTATATTATATTATATTATATTATATTATATTATATTATATTATATTATATTACATTACATTACATTACATTACATTACATTACATTATATTATATTATATTATATTATATTATATTATATTATATTATATTATATTATATTATATTACATTATAGAACTTAAGAGAAAGAAAGAATTCAGAGCCCCTGCCCAAGAGGAGGCAGGAACAGGATTCCCAGAAATTGGAAATACCACCTAGAGACCCAAATTGGGGTCTTTTTTAAGGAGTTTACTATTTGGAGGCTGAACTGGCTGGTTTATCATTGATACCAGGTGTCTAGATACTTCCAGGTTTCAGAAAAAAGTAATCACTTTACATTTTTAGAAAAAAAGGAATAATCCTCCTTGGAAGTGGGTGACAGTCTCTTCTAAGAAAGAAAAAGAAGACCAGATCCGTATAGCTTTTTTGGTTTATATCAAAGTGGAGGATACTAGGTCTACTTCAGGTAAAAAGAGATAGGAGAACAATAAACGGATTCTCCCTTACAAGCTCAAGGACATTCTTCCCTTTTACTTTATGGAGGCTCTACTATCTCTACACTGTCTCAGAAGTACCCCCTAGGTGCTGTCTGAGGCACTGGAGGTAACAGCGCTGTCACCTCTTCTCAGACTACTTCCTTCTACACTGTTCCCACTCAGCAGCCCACAGTCGTTCCGGTTACATTTTACCACTTTATTGCCACGTCCTCCCCGAAACACATTTTCTGTTTATTTGCAACCTTAGCCCTCATAAAGACCCACAACTTCCAAGGAATTTCTTTTTTCCTTCCTCTCAGCATCACCATGTCATCTAATTCTCATGGCTTGCAAAATTGTCCCACTTGTAATGTGAAGAGCTGGCATTCCCCAAGGTCTTGTCAGAAGGAATGCTTCCTTTGTTGACATACGCCATATCTTTTGATTCACCCCTGTGCTTACTTAGCTCTTGAGGGAGAAAAGTAGCTTCCTTATGATCTTTCTGAGAAGCAGAAATGTCCAAGGGCTCTTAAACAGTATCAGACTCCTGTTAAAGTTGTTGGTAGCTATGACAGACAGTAGGAGGCAGGTAGTTCACATTGTCGGTGGTTCAGTTAGGTTAGACATTCGTGATCTGACCTGATGTCCAGCACTGACTCGTCAGGACGTCGTCCTATCATCTTCCTTTGCCCTGACTTCCTTACAATTTCAGTGGACTCCCCACTGAGCCTGCACATTCTCTTGCCTCTCTACCAATAAGAGGCCACCAGATGATTTTGGAAGCTGATCTGTTCATCAGTTGCTGGGCACCTGGGCTGAGTCTAGTTCCTAGCTCTTGTGAATGGGTGGCAACAAACATGGCTGAGCAGGTATCTCTGAAGCAAACAGTGGGGTCTTGTTGGTGTAGGCCCAGTAGGGGTAGAGCTGGCTCAAATGGTAGATCTAGTTTCGTCTAGTGCTGACGGGAGAGAAGGAGGGCAGTGAGCTTCTACTGTTCCATCCCCCACCCAGAGAAGCAGCACAGGCCAAGGCTGCTCAGCTGCTCCTACACAACAACTCTACAACACAGATCCTTTCCCACATTATGCGGATTCCACAAATACTGTCCACGATCACCCTGAGAAGAATTAGCCCTTTGTTTCCTCATTTTTTAAATTGCTTTCTTAATTTCCAGTTCATTGATTTCTTCTCCGATATTATTTCTTTCTGTTTGGTATAGTTGGGCTTGGATCTTGTTTTCCCAATGCCTTCAGGTAAGATGGTTATTAACTCAAAATCTCTCTCTCTCTCTCTCTCTCTCTCTCTCTCTCTCTCTCTCTCTCTCTCTCTCTCTCTCTCTCATCTCACTCTAACCCACTCTGACCTGGAATTCACTATGTAGTCTCAGGGTGGCCTGGAACTCATGCTGATACTTCTACCTCTGCCTCCCGAGTTCTGGGGTACAAGTCATGCGCCACCACACCCGGTCTCTCTTTTCTAATGTGGGCATTTAGTGCTCTGTATGTCCTTTTTCATTGTGTCTTATAAGTTTGGTATGAAGTATCGCTATCATTTAGGGCTAGAATTCATTAAGTTCTTTTTTTATTTCTTTGATTATGTATTAATTATTTCATAGTAAGTTGATCAGTCTCCAGGTGTTGGTAACGTTTCTGTTGTTTCTTTTGTTGTTAATCTCTAGCTTTATTGTATTATGGTCTGATATAATGGAGGGAGTTATGTCAATTCTAAATTTGTGGACACAGGTTTTATGCCCTGATATATGATCTATTTTTACATCCCCTCTCTTCTGAGCTCACTTTCCCTAAGGGCTGGTAAACTGGGGTTGTTGGCATTCAATACTGGTAAATAAAATCTCAGTCAATCTCTGTGTGGTGAAGTTCTTTCCCTCAGGATATGTCTATTCATGCTGTGCTTCTTAAAAATCTCTTCTACAATGTTCCCTAAGCCTTGGTGCGTCTGTAAGCAATCTGGTTTGGTGTTGAGTTCTCTGTAGTCTCTGAGTTTCTGATTTTGTGTGTTTAGATTGACCATAGTATCTGTTGGCTGTCAGGCTAGCAGTGGGACCAATACTCATGCAATTTCTTGTAGGCCTCAGCAGATGTGGTAGAGGACGCACACATTATGGTAGGGAGTCAGTGATCTTTTCTTGTATCTGTCATCTATAAAATAAAACAGAGTAAAAAAAGAGTAAGTGCAGCTTGGATTAAAGGGGGATTAAAGTAGTGGGGTCTTCTCTTTGAAGTCTATGAATTTCATGGCCATAGAATTCTGACTTGGTTTCCATTACCAGATGTTAGTTTTCCTCTACCTAGTGGGACTCATGTCAAATTGGAGAATAGTTGGCTACTCGCAAAGGCTGTGGGCCACTACTGCACAAGTGTGTACTTCTTGCCCACCCAGCTGTTGGTGAACATTGTTCCTCCACAACTGCACTTTCCAGCACTATGAGGGCTAATCAGGAAGAAATTTTCTGTTTAGTATTTTGATGTCCTGTGACCCCAGTGTTTTCATCAGTAGGGTCTTATCTTTTCTCCCTAGCCTTGTTTAGGGAACCTCATGTGTATCCCTAGCCAATAGCTTACTGTGGAGGCTAACTCAATTCTGTGTCTGAAATTAATGCCCACAGCTTCCTCAAGAGCTTACTCTGTGAAAATAAGGTTTTTATGGTATCAATTGATTATTGGTTTAGATTACTCTATAAGTCCCTCCACCCTCCCCCCCCCAAATTCCTTCCATCTCCTTTGACAGTATCTCAATTCACCTGTCAGGTTTGTTTACTCTTTAAGCTTAACCTGGTTAAGAAACACATATGAGGGAGAATACGTGGCATTTGTCTCTCAGTTCTTGTGAGCTCACTACATATGATCTCCTCCAAGTCTGTCCACTTTTCTTTAATTTTCATTATGTTATTTTCTCTTTCAACTGAGTACAAATCCATAGTGTATATGTACCACAACTTTGATATCCATTACTCCAGTGATTCCAGTTCTTAGCTATTATTAATTGAGCTGTTATTAGAATGGTTGAGCAAATTTCTCTGTGCTAAAGCAAGAAATCTTGAGGGTAGATGCCCAGTAGAGGGATAGCTGGGTCCATTGGAAGCTCCATATGCATCTTTATTATTATTATTATTCATAATTAGATACATTGAATGAACAAATAATGAGTTGATATCATCATTTCCCCAATTTCCCTCCTCCCTGTCCCCATTCAGCTGGGTATTCTTCTCCGTGGGCAGTCTGGATCAGTCCATGGGGTGGGGGGTTATGGATAGCCTAGGAGTCGACCCAGTTCCACCCCCCTTTGTATGTTGTTACTGAGGGGGGCCATGTCTCTGGGAGTTCTCCCCCACCATGGCTCTTACAATCTGTCAGCCCCCTCTTCCGCTCAGTTCCCTGAGTCGTGGTGGGTGAGTATCAAAGCTGCTTTTCCATATGCATCTTGTTCAGGAGCCTCCACACTGCTTTTCATAGTAGTTGTACAAGTTTGCAATCCTACCAACAGTGAGTGAGGGTTCTTTTTTCTCTGAATTCTCACCAGCTGATATTTTGCTGGATATTTTTTCCTTTGTTTTTCGAGATACCATCTCCCTCTATCCCAGACTGACCTGCAATTCACTATGTAGTCTCATGGAGACCTTGAACTCATGGTGATCATCCTACCTCTGCTTCCCAGGTGCAGGGATTAAAGATGTGGGCCACCACCCCTGACTTTCATTTTATTTTATTTTAGGATTATTTAATGATTGTCAATCTGACTGGAGTGAGGTGGAATCTCATTGTTTTGATTTACATTTCCCTGATGATTAAGGAAGGTGAACTTTCTCTTAAATAAGAATTGGCCTTTTGTGTTTCCTCCTCTGTGAATTCCCTGTTGAGTTCAGTGCCACGGTTTGTGAGAGGGCTGTTTGATTTATCATTTAATTTTTTGAGTTCTTTGTATATACTAGACATTAGACCTCTGTCCCTGTTATACTTGACGATGGTTATCTCCCAATCTGATGGTGGTCTATTGGCTCTAAATATGCTGTTTGTCTGTACAGAAGCTTTTTAGTTTGATGAGATTTCATTTGTTAAGTGGGTCTTGTACTTCCTGGGGGTTTGTTCAGTAAGTTTTTCCCTATCCCTATCTCGTGGAGAGTTCCCCCTATTTTTTCTTCCAGGGTTTTCAGAGTTTCAGGTCTTATATTGAGACTTTGATCCATTTAGAGTTGATTTTTCTGCATGGTGAGAGGAATGGGTCTAGTTTCATTTTTCTACATGTAGTTATCCAATTTATGCAACACCATGTGTTGAAGATGCTATCTTTTCACCAGTGAATGGTGTTGGCATCTTTATCAAAGATCAAGTAACTGTAGTTACTCGAGCTAAGAGAAGGGTTTTCACTTCTGTTCCACTGGTCTGTCTGTATGTTTTTATGCCAATACCATGCTATTTTTGTTACTATGGCTTTGTAGTATATCTTTAGGTCGGGTCTGGTGATACCTCCTGAGGAACTTCTTTTACTAAGGATGGCTTTGGATATCAGAGGCCTTTTGCCATTCCAAATAAATTTTGAGATTATTTTTTCTATGTAAAGAAGGAAGCTGAGGTTTTTATTGGCTTTGCATTGAATCTGTATATAGCTTTTGGAAGAATTGCCATTTTTACAATATCATTTCTAACTATCCGGGGGCATGGAAGTTCTTTCTGTCTTTTCATGTCCACCTCAATTTCCTTCTTGAGCATTTTTATGTTTTCATTATACAAGTCTTTCAAATCCTTGGTTAGTATTATTCTAAGGTATTTGATTTTTTTGAGGCTATTATCATTTGCATACTGGAAAGCTACTGATTTTTGTGTGTTAATTTTGTATCATGCCACTTTGCTGAAGGAATTTATTACCTTCAGGATCTTACTGGTACTCTCCTTTGGGTCTGTTATGTATAGGATCATGTCCTCTGCAAAGCGGGATGGTTTCACTTCTTCCTTTCCAATTTGTGTCCATTTTATGTTTTTCCACTGTTTTATTGCTTGAGCTAGAACTTCAAGCACTGTGCTGAGGAGCAGTGGTGAGAGTGGACATCCCTCTCTTTTTCCCAATTTTAGTGAGAACTCCTTGAGTATTTCCCCATTGAGTATGGCTTGGGCTTTAGGATATTTGTATGTGGTCTTTATTATGTTGAGGTATAAGCCCTCTCTATGCCAAGCCTCTCCAGCATTTTGATCATGAAGTGATGTAGAATTTTGTTGAAAGCCTTTTCTGCATTGGTTAAGATGACCATGTGCTTCTTTTGGTTAAGTTTATTAATGTGATGGATTACATTATCGACTTCGACATTTTGAACCATCCCTGCACCACTGAGATGAAGCCTACCTGGTCTAGGTGTATAATACTTTTGATGTGTTGTATTCAGTTTGCAAGGATTTTGTTCAGAATTTTTGCATCTAAGTTCATTGGAGGTATATGTCTACAGTTTTCCTTTCTCATTGTATCTTTGTCTAGTTTTGATAATGAGGTGATGCTAGCTTCACAGAAGGAGTTTGGAAGCCTTCCCTGTTCTCCTATGACATAAAAAGCTTCAGAAAGTGGTGTCCATTCTATGATGAAGGTTTGGTAGAATTTGGATGAGAATCTGTGAGGTCCTGTACATTTCCTTTTGGGGATGTTTTGATTACATTTTAATCTTGATGGATGTGATAGGTTTGTTTAGAAGCTTTATCTACTCTGGGTTTAGTTTTGGTAGGTAGTAGGTCCAGCATTTCATCCATTTCTTTCAGGTTCTCCAATTTTGATATTCTAACAAATATTTGTTTAATTTCTGTGGCAGGAATGGGGCATGCCAGGATCTGCTGCGCCTGAAAATGAATACCAGATCCATGTGCTACTTTGCATCCAGCTTTAGCTGTATCCTGGGGAACTGAATTGAGCCTGACAAATTTTACAAGAAAGCACCTTTAAACTGTGAGCCATCTCACTTTCTCTGAGATAGTTGTTAACCAAATGAAAACCAAGGAAATATCAAACGCTACAAATCTACTAAATGACAGGAATGAAATCTCTCCATAGGAGTTTTTTACATTAGTTGTCTCAATTCCTCAACCTAAAGAATTAGACTGTCAAGTTGAATTTAAAAACAGGCTTAATACATTTGCTGTTCCCAAGAAACTGACCAGCAAAGATGGACAGTTACTTTGGGTAAAAGGATAGAAAAAGACAGTACACACCTGTTCAATAGTGGCAGCCTAGGTGGGTAACCAATGGCTCTATGATTGTGTAAGAGACACGCATGGGTAGGAACTCATAGCTGGTACTGTGATCCCAGTGAGAATCCTATGGAGATGAGAGTCACGGATTCGCCAGAAGCTCCCACTAGTCTTTGGCCAAAATAGAGGATACACGTATGAAAATATCTCCTAATTAACTATACCTATCCCCATTAACCCATGTTGCTATCACTCTCCACTGAAGAACCTGTTTACTCTTTAAAGAAGGTAGTGAAAGCCAGTGAGAACCAAAATCCATCATCATGACAAGAAAAGATAGTTGACTCTCTAAAATGAGATAAGCCGCCTCTTGCACATGAGCTAGGGTCCAGGTGCTCACAAAGAAATTGGTGAGTTAAGTATGAGTGCTGACAGCCTATGCCAGGGAGTTGAAAATAGATGCTGAGGACACTGAAAATGTATTAAAGTAAGAAATCCAGAAGTTGCTGAGAGCTTAGCACTAAAGTAGACTAATACCACCTACCTAGGCTCAGGAACATTGAAGAAGATGGGATGGACAGAATGTAAAGCCACACATATAAAAGGAGAATCTAGAGGCATTGCCTCCACCCCAACAATGACTGACTGCTGCTCTCATAACCCATAACCTCATGGTAAACAACCCCACTTAAGTGGGCCCTCTGTGGAGTGAGGGCAGGAAGGAGGGCAATGGGACCAAAACACATGATTTGTCCATGCAACAGTTTCTAATTAGTAATAAAAAAAAAGATGGGCTGGAGAGATGGCTTAGCAGTTAAGGCATTATTAATAGTGTAACTATTAATAAATACATTATTTATCTAATTAGTAATCTAATTAGCAATTAATCTAATTATTAATAAAAAGGGGGCTGGAGAGATGGCTTAGCAGTTAAGGCATTTGCTTGTACAGCAGAAGGACTGGAGTTCAATTCCCCAGTGCCCATATAAAGCCAGATGCACAAAGTGGCGCATGTGTCTGGAGTTCCTTTGCAGTGGCTAGAGGCCCTGGTGTTCTCATTCATTCTCTCTCTCTCTCTCTCTCTCTCTCTCTCTCTCTCTCTCTCTCTCTCTCTCTCTCTCTCTCTCTCTTTCTGTCTCTCTCTCTCTCTTCCTCCCTCCATTCCTCTGTCATAAATAAATAAATAAATAAATAAAATAACTCAAACAATGGGCTTTGGGTTTTAAAAAAACTTCTGAATTAGCATCTTGGAAATTCAAGATGTCCTGTAAATTGCATACTCAAGAATCAGGAAATACAAATCAAAGGTCATGGGGCTTTACACTGAAATCTGACAGGCAGTGTCATGGTTTGATCCAGGTGTCCCCCACAAACAAATGAATGTGTTCTGATAGATCGATCCTCAGCTGATGGCAATTCAGGAATTAGAACCTCACTAGAGCTGTGTTGTTGGGGGCGGGCTTATGGGGGTTATAAGCCAGCTCCCCCTTGCCAGTGTTTGGCACACCTTCCTGCCGCTGTTTGCAGTGCTGTGGCAGAGGTGATGTCCACCCCTCTGCTCATGCCATCATCTTCCCTGCCAGAATGGAGTCTCCCCTCGAGTCCATAAGCCAAATAAACCCATTCCTCCACAAGCCGCTTTTGTTTTGGTTCTTCCTGCGCAGCAACTAGAAAGCTGACTGCAACAGTTTTGGTACCAGGACGTGGGGTCATCTGTTGCTGCTAGAACCCTGATCTTGTGGCTTTGGGCTTTTGGAAGTGATCTGCATAAGGAATGTGGACAGATTGGAAAGCTTGTCTTAAGAGGTGCCTTGCAGTGCTGTGAGTACAGCATATTTGATCATTCTGGTCAGAGTTTAAAGACCTGAATGTAATGAGAACTATGGACTGTGAGGTTTGGCTTACAAGGGGGAGAAAGAACTTGGTCAGGACTGTGCCAGAAGCAGTTTGCGTGAGAGGCTTGCTGCATTCGGCCTGCCTGTGTCCTGGAAACCTGTGCAGGGTTGCTTGACGTAAAGATGGACTGGTGTGAGCAGATGGAGATGGCACAGAAAGAAAGACCTTTGGGTCGAAACTGCTGCCCATTCACCTGCAATTGTTTGAGAGATGAAAACCATTGAGATTCAGCCAGCTGGTCTGCATTGGAACAACAGGAAGAATGTGGACTCTTTGAAGTAAAGGGCCTGAATGCTTTGATCCCCCCTGGATTAACAAATTGGTAGCCCACCTGGTTCTGTGGAATGGAGATTGGTTAGAAAGAGAGGGTCATTGGATTTGCAACACAGTTTTGTTTTTGAAAAATGGCCATCGGTGTGTGAAGCAGGTGTGCTAGGTTGCCTGCATGGAGCCCAATGGAGCCATGAGGATGAACTGTGGGTTGCAATGGAGACCCAAAGAATTCCAGGACTATGGATGGGTGCCAAGGCGAGCTGCCAGCACCGGATGAAGTTTCCTGGACCGTAAGTAGCCAAGCTGGAGGGGCGGAATTGACTCTCCAAGAGACTTGTGT
>PVHP010054588.1:0-10390 GCA_004024765.1 Zapus hudsonius | reverse complement strand
GTGAATATGTCTTAGCAAGGTCTTGTGGAAGATACATCATATATCTTGTCTCTATTGTGGTAGTTTGACTGAATGTCCCCCAATAGATTCAAAAGTGTATTAAAGATTTCTCTTCAGCCTCCTGGCCTCCTAGGGTATTTATAAGGTGGATGTAAAATTCCAGTGATACATATGTAAAGAGCAGGGAGCTGAAGTCTGGCGGTCCTGCTATTTTGTTAGTTGGAGGCGGAGTGTGCTGGCTGGAGGTGATGGGCTTCTCTCTCTGCTTGGCTCTATGAAATGGGGCCAGCCTTTTATTAAGCGTCCCCTGGATCGATTATTTCAATAAATACTTTGCTCCCAAAACTGTGCCTGGTCTGGAGACTCATCCCAGTGGTGTGTGGCTACAACAACCATGTATGCCATCAACTCCAATGAACACATACTACCTGAAAGATCTTGGTTTCAGACATATTATATGAATGTCAGTGCTTTTATTGTACTCAACAGTTTTCTGTTCTCATGGGACCATAGTGGTTTCAATTACAAAATAAAAAAAGATGTCCTACTAAAAAGATGTCAGCACTTAAATATCAAATTAGTAAATATTTCCATTGTATTGAGTTAGACAAACAAGTATATTCATCTGTTAGCACACAAAGTTGCTTTCATCTTTAATGATTATGAAATTATATGTACATCTGACAATTTTTAAAACTTTTAATGATTTATTACCAGTCAGTTTGATTTCCATAGGTATTTTATAAGGTTTACTTACTGATTAGAACCTTTTTATTATAGAGTTGAAATGTTACAGATTTTGAAACAATTCAACTATCAGTAAATCCTTGGAAATGACCAAAATTGAAAGTTAAGCTCCTATTACTGAAGACACCACACCTGGTGGGTGTAGGGTACAGAGAAACTAAGAGCTGAAGCAGGAACTTCCTTCTGTCTGGCTCCTTTTTTTTTTCTTTTTGGTTTTTCGAGGTAGGGTCTCGCTCTAGCCCAGGCTGACCTGGAATTCACTATGGAGTCTCAGGGTGGCCTTGAACTCACGGTGATCCTCCTACCTCTGCCTCCCGAGTGCTGGGATTAAAGGCCTGCGCCACCACACCCGGCTGCCTGGCTGCTTCTCATAGTGCCAGAAGTTACTTGGTAGCCTGCTGGTATAAAAAAGTTATCAATGATATCACCAAGTGGTGACTCTTGCATTCCACAACAATGACTCACCAAGCAATATGTGCCCCCATACAATAGTGGTATGGCTGTTGTGTGAGTAACCAACAATTATGATGAGATTTGAGTCATGCTCTACAGGAGGAGATTCATCCCTGGTACTGAAAACCTAGTTAAGAGCCTATAGCTAGGGAGAATGTAGGCCCTAGAAAAGAACCGACCGTTGCTACATTGCTAAATGGATGCATTGCCAAACTGCCTCCTAAAGACTCATCTTTGCACCCCTAGATCAATCCTGCTCACAGCACAAATGGAAGAGCTTTCTCTCTCTCTCTCTCTCTCTCTCTCTCTCTCTCTCTCTCTCTCTCTCTCTCTCTCTCTGTCTGTCTGCTGGCCTGTCTCTCTTTTCTTTTAGGCAGTATGAGGTCGTATATGCAGACTCTTAACTGGTCAAGTGCTGAAAATAAGCGACTGATGAGTAGTCAGCCCCCTCCTGCCCCAAAAGATAGATGTACACATGTCACCCTCCACAAGACTCAGGAAACTTCTTGAAGATGGGACAGAAAGAATGTAAAAGCCGGAGGGTTTGGAAAAGCGCTGGGAACTCTGTTGTCTTCACATGACAGGGCCAGTGCACACATGAACTCACACCGATCGTGGTCCCCCTCACAGGATGCAGCCAATTAACATTCTGTTGTAGATATGAGAGGGGATGGGGAGCCCACCCCCACGCTAATAAACTAATGAGACTTAACAATTGCTAAGGAAAACAGCTATTCTCGCCCATGAAGTAGCCACTTGTAAGTGACAAAATGAGATAAGGGAGGATAATGAAGTGTACATATAATCAAAATGTAATATATAAGTATAAAAAATCCCCCCAAATTGTAAAAATGATCCTTGGAAATGTATTAATGTAGCAGATCACCAGCCTCCACTAATTCAAGGCAAAATATGTCTCTAGGAAACCTGAGATCTATAGGAGAGTTTCTCATTCTGCTGTGATCCACTTCCCTGATGTAACCACCAATATATTTGGTAAATATCTTGATTTATGACTTTGTTCTGTGATTATAAAAGTTCAGGTTATCACATCAAAATGAGAACATGTTTTGGGGGACGATGGTGTGAATCAGATGTTACCCATAAACTCACATGTTGTCAATGCTTGGTCCCCAGCCAGTGGCAATTTGGGAGGGAGAACCTTGCTGGAAGAAGAGGTGTGCCACTGAGATGGACCAGGAGGTTCATTCATGCCCAGCTTGCCAGTGCTAGCTCAGCTTACTCTATTGTTGCTACTTTCCACCTGCTGTGGCAAGATAGGATGTCCAACCTCTGCTCTGCCATCCTTTCCCTACCACGATGAAGCTTCCCTTTGAGACTGTTAAGCCAAAATAAACCCTTTCCTCCCACCAAACACTGCTGACCAGTGTTTTGACCCAGCAACATGAACTTCAATCAATGTTCCCAGAAAATGGCCACTCATATTTGGCTCAGAACAAACTATCTCTTATTCCCACTGAAGTGAAAGCTGTGAACTGGGGAGAAGGATCAGTGGTTAAAAATGCTTACTCTGAAAGCCTACCTACTAGAGTTCAAAATCTCCATACACATATAAAGCTGGACCTAAAGGGGGCATGTCTACAATCCCAATGCACCTGCAGCAAGGGAAAGCACAGTCAAGAGAATATGAAGCTGGCACATCAGCTAGTTTAGATTTCCTGGCATCAGAAACAAGACAGCCTGTTTCAAACAAGGTGGAAGGAGAGGACTAACGGGCCCAGACAGTCCTCTGACCTTCACAGTGGGATTTACACGTCTATACACACACATAGAAACATAAAAATACAAACACAAACCCAAATAATGATGATGGTGATCGGATATAAATAAACCAACTCCTTTTTTAAAACTTATTACTTTTTAAATTTTTCCTTAATCATTTAACTTGGATTTAAATTACAATCTTTTGGCTGGAGAAATGGCTCAGAGGTTAAGGGACTTGCCTACGAAGCTTAAGGACCCAGGTTCAATTCCCCAGCACTCATGTAAAGCCAGATATACAAGGTGGCACATGTGTCTGGAGTTTGTGTGTCTGAGGTTCATTTGCAGCAGCTAGAGACCCTGACATGCTCATTCTCTTCCCCCCCATAAATAAATAAAATATTTTTAAACATTTAAAAAGGTTTTAAAAAATGAATTACAACCTTTGAGCACAGTAACTAAGGAAACCACAGAACTATAAACATAGATATCATGTGGACACAAGAGCAGTCTCTCTCTCCCTCTCTCTCTCTCTCTCTCTCTCTCTCTCTCTCTCTCTCTGAGGCTTAATTACAAAGTCTGTACTATATGTATCTTTATTTAGTTAATTTGCTAAAGACATTTCTTCTTTCTGACCCCTTAAATTCTTTCATCAATAATCTGGCTTTATCTGAGTCAGGTCCCTAAGGAGTGAGGGGATTCAAACTACTGTGACTGCCTAGTATAACCATGGGCGGTGAGGGGGGAACAAGAGGGTCCCCATGGCCCATGGTTTCTCTCAGGAAAGAATAGTCAAGATTCTCCCTAGGTATCACCACTCAGTCTGCAGAGATGGGGCTTCAGGACTGCAGCGGGGATGAAGGCCCCCTTGAAGGACACCAGGGTTCTTGGTGCCACACCACAGCCCAAGGGGCCTAGGAAGTCTTGGGCCTGGAGACTCGAGCGAAAGATAAGGGAGCCAAGGTTGGCACCGCCAGCTCTGCTGCTCACCAGTGGGTTCCCTCCCCTGACTCAGGGGCCACCACACACCATCTCTGGCTTCTGGGACATTCAGTCTTCTCTATGACTCTCTCAGCAGCAGGGTGTCACACACAGGCCAATTTCCTGGGCCTCCTGAACAGAAAGAAGACTTAGCAAGAGATTCTGAGATGGCAGGCAAAGGACTGAGTTCAGAAACACAGGTCCCAGAAAAGACTGAAAGCCTTACATACTGTGAGCATGACTGGATCTTCCTCACCCCAGTGCTTCCAACTGGACAGCCTTCAGATCTTCCCCTCAGGCCCCGAGGGACACTAGATGGACCAACCCCTGGGCTAGTGACGGTACAAATGACCAAAAACACGGCAAAAAAAAGCCTGCAGGTATTTTAAGGCAGGGCTTTCTATGGGAGGACCTATTCCCCATCGAACGTTTCTACTTAGCCTGGTATGCATAAGCTATACCAGATGATCACCTGTATGTATAAAGAACTGTCACAAATAGAAATAAAGTGCCACTTTGTGCATCTGGTTATACATGTATTCTGGGGAACTGAATTTGGGCCAGCAGGCTTTGCAAGAAAGTGTCATTAACTGCTGAGCCATCTCCCCAGCCACTGTAATAATTTAAAAGACAACTTCTGTAGCTATTTCCAGCTCTGCTCTCTGGGGGTGGTAGTCTGAGCTTTAAATGGGCAGCAATCTCCTAAAATAGTAATCCAATACAAATAAAATGGGAGGCAGAACTGTAAATACCTTTTCGTTAAATAGCTGATTAACATAGAAATTGTGGGTTTCTTTATGGCATTTCTGAGTGTGTGTGTGTGTAAATAAACTTCATTTTCATTCATTCCACTCCCCTACTGCCCTGGTCCTGTCTTAATGGATTCCTTTCTTCCCCCAATAGTGGCAACCTAGGTTTCCTGTCACATATATTCCAATAAATGGAAATTTAAATTTTAATATTCCTTCCTATAAAGTAAAAGAAACATAGAAACAGATGACATTGATTGTAAAATATATATATCAAAAACTACTGATTTTTTTTATTTCTCACCATAGTAGAAATTTGCAATGTGTATAATGTACCACACATTATGTACAAATTATGTCCATTCCTTTGGTGTTTGTAAGTTCTTTATGATTTCCAATATAGACAAATAAAATCACTGTACTTGAAATTTTTCTTTGAAAGTGATATTTAATACAAAGTCAGTGTCCACTAAGAATGCATTTTTGTCTTGCAGCAGTATAGCCAAATAAGGAGGCATATCTTCAATTTGTTCTTCCATTTCACTGGAATCTGTCTCCTAACATCCAAAATTGAGATACTGCAATGGGCAAACCACATCACACACGGATGTCATGCAAAGCCCATACATCCCAAGCCCTAGAACTTATGGCTATACATACTAACTACATAGTAAAATCTCATAAAATGACTTTTAAAATCTTCCAAATACAAGTTACTATGGACCAATAAAATCAGAATTCTGGTTCTGGATGCTGAAATCAATACTGTACAGTTTTCCAGGGAAATTCAGCATGAGGTTAAGATTCAAAATCGTTGTTTTAAAACATTATCTTTTTAAATTTTATTTATTTATTATTTGAGAGAGAAAATGGGCATGTATGCCAGGACCTCCAGACACTGCAAACAAACTCCAGATACACGTGCCACCTTGTGTATCTGGCTTTATGTGAATACTGGGAAATTGAACTCAGGTTCTCCGGCTTTATAGGCAAGCATCTTAACTGCTGAGCCATCTCTCAGGCCTCAAACATTATCTTTCTTGAACTACTGGCAAGTGGCATCTTAAATTCATGTTTTAAAAAAAAACAGGGGCACCTGTGCATCCCCTGAGCATATTTAGGATGCATTCCCACAGCGTGCATCTTTGGGTCTCCAAAGTCTCCCCCTCTGATCATTTGCCTCAATAAATAGGACTTACCCCAAAAGTGGCCCAGGCTACACAGAAACCCAGGAAAAGCATGTATTTCATGGTTGTAACATTAATACAGACCTGTGTCCACTGAAAATGCATTTTATCTTACAACGATGTTGCCACACAAGGAATCAAGAATGTCTTGAATTTATTCTTTGGTTTTGGGTAGGCAACGCTGCCTTTCACCATCTGGAGCACAGATGCTACAGTCAGCCAAGCCGCATACCACAAAGAGAAGCCATGCTCATCCAATACAGCAGGTTTCTAACCCTACTTCCACACAAGAATCCAATGTCAAGTTATAATGAGCCAATATAATCAGAATTCCAGTTTTTAACCATGAAATCGATATTGGTTAAACCTCTCCAGGGAATTCAGGGTGAGATAAAGTCCTAAAACCACTGCTCTCAAACATCATCTTTGTTGAAGTATCTGCAATGGCGTTCTTAAAAAAACATGAAATCCCGATGCTGAGCTGTGGCCATTCAGCCTACCTGTTTCCTGACTACTGTCATCGTCTCCAATCAATCTTCGCTGCTCCTTTTGTTCTTAATTGAGCCTTACCCACAATGCCCTACTCTGCCGTGTCCAAGCCACTGCAATGAGCATTCTTGTGGTGTGAACATTTTGGTTAAAAAAATAAATAAATAAAATAAAAACTAGGGCTAGGGGATGGGTCGATAGTTAAAGGTACTTGCTTACAAAACCTACCAACCCAAGTTCAGTTCCTCAATATCCACATGAAACAGATGCGCAAAGTGGCATGTCTGGAATTGGTTTGCAGCCGCATGAGGCCCTGACATGCCCATACACTTTCTCTGTATCACTCCTTCAAACAAATGAAAATTTTTACTAAAATAATAAACTAGTGTAAATAAAATTAAACATGTCATTCACCAAATTCAGGTGAAAATCAACAGATCTCATTCTCTCTTTCTTTCCTTGCAAATTAATTAATAGATTAATTAATTTAAAAAACAGGAAGTGCTTAATCACTGTCACCCAGCCAGGAGCTGGGAATCCTAGGTACCCCAGGAGAGAGACCCAGTGACGGGAAAGACAGGCCAGTGAGAACAGAGACAAAGGAGGGTGGCACTCATAGACCTCGATTTGGACAGAGCTTCAGAGAGATCGCCAGAGACACAAACCCAGAGGCGCACACAGAACTGCACGGGTGGGCTCTGATGGGGTACGTGGAGGGGTCGTATGGATCCAGAAAACCCCTGGGTGGACAGGTGGCAGACAGACAGCGTCACACCGTTCCGCACTGCATCTCCATCTCCGGATGCTTATGCCCCAGTTGATATTCCAACGTTCTACTGGGGCCATGGACAAGGAAATCTTGTACCTGGTACTCCATATCCAATGCCACCGCAACTCCAGCCCCACACTGCAGCCACAAAAGCACACCTGTGTATCACAGTCCTGGAGTTGACAATGTTTACGGCCCTGAGGCCTCTTGGACCCCTACCTAGAAGCTGAGACACTGGTGGTCCTTGGGCCTAGGGAGTGGTCTCCCAAAGGTCAGAGCCCAGAGGCAGAGCTCAGGACACAAAGAAATGGGGTTTAAAGAGCTAGGAGATGGGAGGGAAGCAGATCCCTGGGCAGATAGGACATTGGCTTACGCACCAGGTTGTAATGTACTGGAAACCGAACAGGAGGGCCCCGGGACTTGGAGGAGCCGAGAAGACACAGGGGTCGCCATACTCACTCCTTTACTCAGAAAGTCACCCCACAAACTCACCATTTCCGGCCTGCAGGGCATATGGCATCCTCCCTTGGACCGTCCCGTAGAAATGTCAGAGGAACTCCTGGAGATTTCCAATTTCCATCTGGAAAAGGATTCCGGCCATGCATGAATGTGAAATTTCTGACTTAGCTGACAAGAGACTTTAAGCAGACTCCAGAGTGGGGACTCCCACTTCACAAACCCCTTAATTCTCCCGTTCTCTCTGCCCTGCCTCACTCTGTCCACAGGCCCTGCCTTCACCCTTCAGATTTTCTCACAACTTCCTCCCCTCAACTGGGCTCCACATTCAGATCCCCTCCAAATCTCTTCTTTCTCAGAACCCTGTTTCCCCCAAAACAATGACCTCCTTCCTGCCTTCGAACCTCTGCTCTCCCCTCGGCCCTTAGACTGCCCACTTCTTCAGACCTTCACCTCATCCCCGACACCCTCATACACTCTTTCAAGGAGCTACCTGGCTTGGGCGCTCTCTCCCTCGGACCCTAGCATCCATCCCTCAGTTCCCAGTCTCCTCCCTCAGGACCTACTTTCCTCACTCGTACCCTGACTTCTTCCATCACACCTCTTGGCCCTGTCTTCCCCCCACATGCAATGTAAGTCGCTCATCCATCCTCAGAGACTGAGAAGCATCAATGGCCCAGACTCTTCCCTCCCTTCCGGGCTCCTCTGGGCTTGGTGAAGACTCAGACTTCTGGGGATCTGTGATAACCGAGCCACTTGTCTGCCTGTGTCGCAGTGGCAAGAAATGGGAGGCGCCACCACTCTCTCCTGGCATCAGCTTCCCTTCCTCTACAGCGAGCCAAGCACCCTACCACAGCCCACTTTTTGCTGAGAACACCCACTGTACACATAGGGACTGACTAGTTTTGATCCCCACAACCACCACAGGGGGGACTCATTTTACTCCATTTCACAGGTGAAAAGACTGGAATTCAGAAAGGGCAAGTTACTTGCCCAAGATCACTTAGCTAAAAGAGCAAAACTGGAATTCAAATCCAATTTTTCTTTTGAACACCCATGCTGTTCTTGAACTCCCAATTCTAGCGACTCAGCCTCCCATGCATGTATTACGGTGAGTGCCACCAGAGCCTGCTCAACCTAAACAATGTGATGGTGTCCCACTAACAGATGAGGACCATCACACGGACTGGCCAGGTGTCATACCCTCACTGCACACCCTGTGTCCTTCTGTCCCACATATAACATTCTAAGACACAGGGATGTTAGGTGCCAAAACCCACATATCAGCTTTGTCCGCATTGTCTGATCAATGCAGCCGGGGGAGGAACATACCTGTTTCCCAGAGAGACAAGAGAGCAAGCTTGATGTCACAATGCAGTAATTTAGCTCTTGTATACAGGCCCAACCCAAAGAGAAAGGGGAAGATTAATTCATGGCTACGCTTTCCTGAGAGGCAGAAAACTGGGAAATCTGAGAGCTGCACACAGACTCACCCCTAGCCCCCTTCTCCTACCAGTCCTTTCCTCAGTCACCCCTCCCTCCACCTCAGCCCAACTGGGTCCTCAAACACTGCCCTCCAGTCGGGTTTACATTTGGGTAAGAAGTTAGGCTATACTGGAAGGTCCTAAAAACAATGGGCAGAGTTCCCCATCTGACATCTCGCCCAGGTTTCAAGGTTCCAGACGGAAGAACTGGTAGGCTAGGAAGCAGCCCAACCTTTCCAAGGAAATTCTTTACTCTTGCTTTGTTGTCCCTCCACAATGTCAGGCAGGTGACATGGTCACACTTACCAAAAGAATAAGTTGAGTCTTCAGGGATTTGCTTTACTGAAGTCCCATAGGTGGCTGGCAGTCGAACCCAGGGCCCTGTGTATGCCAGGTAAGCACTCTACCACTGAACTGTACCCATTCTTTAAATGTTCATCTGTTTTTCTGAGATGAGATTTAACTAAATTGCCAATTGTCTATGAACTCACTCTATAGCCCAGGCTGGTCTAGACTATTCAATCCTCTTCCTCCGTTTTAATTGACTTCTTCAGTAGCCAGGATTACAGGCTTACACCACTATGCCTGCCCCTTGGGGGTGAGACATGAACCAAGGTTTAGGCCCCCTATCCTGACACATCTTAACTGGCAAATGGGAAAATATAAAAAGAGGTATAAAGAGGCATGAAGAGATGAGATGTGTACCTATAGCCCTTCCTGGAATCATGAATGCCTAATTAACCAAACACACTACTGCAGACTGGCCAAAATCCCTTCCCAGATCAGGCCTTCACACTCCCTTTCAGGATGTCATAAAAAAAACAGCAGTAACGACACTGAGAGAGGGAGACACTAAGAAGCAGACAGTCAGAGTTAGTGGTTCATACTTGCAAGTCCCAGCACTAGGGAGGCTGAGGCAGGAGCGATGTCACAAGCTTGAAGCCAGCCTGGACTACAGACTGAGACCATGTCTGAATAAACAATCGCATAGCAACAGAATGGGGAGTGTGATGGCTAACTCTGTTGTCAACTTGATCAGATTAGGAATCCACAGATATTCCTCTTGGGTGGGTCTCCGAGGTTGCTTCCAAGAAAGATCAACCAAAAGAGGAAGTCCTTCCTCCAGAGTGAGCGGCCCTCCCAGAAGGGGGCTTTATGTGAGGAAGCTCTGGGGGAGGGTCTCTTCCTCCCATTTGGCGGCCAGTGCTGCTTGCTGGTGAGTGCTTTCACTTGAACGTGCATCCATCCTGTTCAGCTATCCTTTCTCAGCAATGGAACCAAGTTTCCTCAGCCTTCCAGTGTGAACTGAAGACCAGGAAGCCTTCAGGCCTTCAGTGCTGGATTGGGACTATT
>PVHP010054587.1:0-10413 GCA_004024765.1 Zapus hudsonius | reverse complement strand
CAGAAAGAACCCAATCAAAAGTGTCTTGTGGAGGAATGGGTTTATTAGACTTATGGACTCGAGGGGAGACTCCATCCTGCCAGGGAAAATGAGGGAATGAGCAGAGGGGTGGACATCACCTCTGCCACAGCACTGGAAAGAGCGGCAGGAAGATGTGCCAAATACTGGCAAGGGGAAGCTGGTTTATAACCCCATAAGCCCGCCCCCAACAACACAGCTCTAGCGAGGTTGTAAAATCTAAACTGCCATCAGCTGAGGATCGATTACCCAGAACACATTCATTTGTTTTTGGGGGACACCTGGATCAAACCATGACAGAAGCCTTTTAGCTTGATGAGATCCCATTGGTTAAGTGATTGTTGCACTTTCTGGGCAATCAGAGGTTTGTTCAGGAAGTTTTTCCCTACTACTATCTTGTAGAGAGTTCCACCAAATTTTTCATCCAGGATTTTCAGAGTTTCAGGTCTTACATTGAGGTATTTGATCCATTTGGAGTTGATTTTTATGCATGGTAAGAGGAGAGGGTCTAGTTTCATTTTTTGCAAGTATTTATCCAATTTTTCCAGCACCATTTGTTAAAGATGCTAACTTTACGATATTTAACATCATAACATGGTTGTCATCTTTGTTGAATATAAAGTAACTATAGCTGCTCGAGCATTAAGGCAGGGTCTTCAATTCTGTTCCATTGGTCTATCTGTCTATTTTTGTTCCATTAACATGCTGTTTTTGTTACAATGGCTTTGTAGTATATCATTAGGTCATGTATGGTGATACCGCCTGACATGCTTCTTTTACTAAGTATGGTTTTGGATATCCAAGGCCTTTTGCCATTCCAAATAAATTTGGAGATTATTTTTTCTATGTCTGAAAACAATGATGCTGGTATTTTTGTTGGTATTGAATTGAATCTGTATTTAGCTTTTGGAAGTATTGCCATTTTTATGATATTGATTCTACCTCTCCAGGAACATAGAAGATCTTTCCATCTTTTCATGTCATTCTCAATTTCCTTCTTGAGCATTTTTATGTTTTCATTATACAAGTCTTTCACATCCTTGGTTAGTGTTATTCCAAGGTATTTGATTTTATTTGTGGTTATTGAAAATGGGACCATTTCACAGTAGCCTTCCTGTATGCAAAGGACATATATACAGAAATCCAAGGAAGGTTCTTGATTGGTGTATGGACTGGGTAAATAATATGAGTGGGCTTTAGAATCTCAGAATCGCCCCTGGTTTATAGATAATTAGACAGCAAGTATTTCAGTCTAATAGTCACAAGATACTGAAGTCATCCTATACCATGAGTGAAGTTAGCAGTGGATTCTTACCAGAGATTTGTCTTGAGAATTCTGTCCACCAGTCACAGTATCCTGGACCTTTGATCTTTTTTTTTAAATTAGTAATGTAATAAATGAGTATTGTTTAAAAAATGAGTTAAAAAAACTTATGTAGCAATAAGTATAAATCTAATGAACTCAAAGAGGAAACCCTTCTAAAGAAATTTTGTATTACATTTAATGTCATATGTATAACTGTGTTTGAGGAATATTATACTGATATTTGAAACTTATTTTAAAATTCATCAAAAACATTTTGGATTCATAGGTGTATAAAAGAAAGATGGATGGATATGAAATAAAACAAAAATATTAACAAATTAACTCTAGACCTTAATTGATAATTATATAGCTACTCCCTGTAATTATTTCTACTTTTTGCATATTTGAAAACATTCAGAATAAAATGCTAGAAAACTAAAATACTAAGTTCTAGACTTTCAGTGGTTAATGCTATCTTATATATCTACTCACTGTATTCACTCTATTCAAGCTTTCCAAAGACATTTTATAGAAGATATGCCAGCCAAATGAATTCCCTTTGTTATTTTATAAGAATTTTCATATTTTTAATAAGAATTCCCTTTGTTAGTTTGATGGGTTTCTTTGAGTTATCCAAATGGAAAATAAAGATATGTTGTGTGACAAGATCCTCTGAGAAAAAACAGCCCTTGCCATCTTTACCTGAAGCATGTATGACCACTCATGAGAGCCTCTGGAAATTGAGCATGTTAACATTCTCCCATAGAAGGAGGGGGGAAATGGGTCATCAGACCTTCACCTGAGATCTCAGCTGTGTGTGATGATGCATGAAGTCTTATGGTCTCAGGGGAGATAGAGTCTACAGAAGGTCAAGGCACAGGGAACTCCACCTATGCAACTATGGAAATGTCATCATCTATCCTGGGGTAACATTTTTCAAGGTTATGACTGCTTTGAGTTCTCCACAGTTCTGTAAGTAACCCCTCACCCGTAGTCTGTAAAGAAGTCCAATAAAGTCATTGATTTGGCACAGTGAATTCTAGTGGAATCAGCCTTTAGTCTGTTGGTTGGACCCTTGACTATGGGGAGCAAGTGTTCCTTGGCTTCTCCCCAGAAAAAGTTCACTCTACACTTGGCATCTGAACAGAGACCTGACAAGACTAAAGATGAGTCTAGGAAGAGCAGTTGCAAAGTGTTTGCTTTGAAAAGAACTGCTTGAAGGGGGAGCATCCACAGTGGCAAACCCAATATGGCCATCCTGTCACATGTTGTAATGTGCATTCTTGGGATGGCATTAGGGGCATGTTCCATTATGGTCTGTGAGGCATGTAACTAATGCAGATCCATCAAAAGGTGGAGTGTCTAGGGGGGGAATTACAGGTGGTAATCTTCCCCTAAGTGGAACAGTATGCTCCTGCTTGTTGAGTGGGGCCCATCACATGAGTACAGGGACATCCTGAGAATGGATGAAGGTCAAGGGCACAGGTTACAGTCCCTGACAGGATAGATAAGGGATCAAAGTATCAATAAGCTGCCACAGAGGTGATGTGGTTGTGGTTATGTGCAAAAAGAGAAAGAAACAAGCAGACATCCTCTGTACAAGCCTCTCAATTGTCTGGGAAAGAACAAATGAAGGATGAGATGGAGAAAGTGGCTTGCTGTTTCTTACAGCTGAGGTGTGTGAAAGGGAAACATAATACAAGTTAGATCCAATCCTAAGAGTTCCATCTGGGATACCAAAACCTCAAGCCTCTGGGAAGAGTCTAACCAAAAGGAGAGAGAAAATGAAGTACAAATGATAGTGAAAGAAGAAAGAGGTGTGTGGTGCCCAGTTTACCAGAGTCAAGAAACTGAATTCAGCAAGCACCTCAGGATGTTATGGGACTTCTGTAGTCCTGCTGAGCCCCGTGGTGGGACATAATTTTTATGATGTAAAAGAGGCTCTGGATGACCTGAGTGAGTTAGAACAGCATTTATATTGGGTTTCTAAAGGGCTAATGCAATCAAGACGGGATAAGTAAAAAGAAAAGGCAGAAAAAGGAAACTATCTGGGTCAGTCAAAAATATATGTGGCAAGATTTATATTGAGCCATGTTTTCTAGGGAAGTATGACAAAAAGGAAACACAGTGCTTAGAAACCTTTGGAAGCAGAACAGTGTGGGCATTAGTGGTCTCCACTTCACTCTTGTTGTGGTAGAAGGAGGCCTGGAATGTGAATGACCCTGACGCTCTTCTGAAAGGCTGGTCAAAATTGCATGGGGGGGGTGTGGAGCATCATGGCGGACTAGTAGCAGCCTCACCAGGATTCTTCAGCTGGTATACAAACCAGGGACCCCAGCTGGCCTTGAACCCAAACCTACTGTCTCCCCAACTCCACGCTAGCCGGGGGGTCAGGTCTCCCCATCTGCTTTCTACTCGGCAGAGGAAAAAGCGCCGCCCTTCCCCCCACTCCTAGCTCCCGCTAGCGCTGGCTCTTGCTGGAGCGGCTGAGAACCTTTCCCTCCCGGGGCCCCCTTCCTCCAGCCTCTCTCCAGCGATTCTTGGGCGCACTTCTCCCTGAGACCCCTCCAAATACTCAGGCAATCACGTTCTGCGGGCAAGCTGAACTAGCGCGGTTCCCGGAGCGCGCAGAGGACCCTCAGGCACTGGGGAACCTCTGCCAGTGCTGGGAGGACAAAGGCGGCTCCGGCGGGAACCAGATTGGAGGGCACAGTCAGGTGGGAGAACACTGGGCCATATAGTTGGAGTACTGGGACTGTGTTTCTACTCCAGCATACCATCTGGGAGCAGGGGGATCCAGTCAGGTAAAAATCTAAGCCTCTCTGGGGACAGAACACCCCAACAGGAAAGACCTTCATTTAAGATCAAACCTGGTGATCTTTCCATTGGAAGCAAAGCAGGCTGAACATCACCCCTCAGGGTGCCTGAGTCCCACTCACCTACCTAGACATGAGAAGAAATCAAAGGAAAAAACCCACAGAAATCAAAGACGGAACTCCCCAACCCAGGGCCCCTGTCCCTTTATGGAGCAGGAGAGTGGCAAAGAAACAGAGGCAACACATACACAATTGCAAAGAGAGAACAATATGAATCCTGACCACAACTGCAATGCAAATATGAAGCAGCTAATGGCTGATATGGAAATAATGAGAAAAGACATGAATGAGATGAAGTTATCTAACTCAAACATAGTCTCCAAAATAAATTTAATAGAGAGAAATATGAAGGAATTCAGAAGCACATTAAGTGAATTGAAAATTAATCAACTAAGAGAGAAGCTAGACAACCAAATGATTAAATTTGATGAGGACCTAAAAAAAATAAAAATAATTATCAGGAATCCCAAGCAAAAACAAAATTAGATTGGAAATTAGATCTCACCAAATAATTGGAGTCTTTAAACAAAGTTATAGCAGAAACAAATAATGAAAATGAGATGTTAAAAACCTCCCTTGAATTAATCAGTCCCAGAGTTGATAATTTGGAGAACAGACTTTCAGAAGTAGAAGACAAATCAGAAGGAATTAATAAGGATGTCATAGGTTTCGATAAATTCAAGAAATCAAGTGAGCAAAACTTGAGGGATCTATGGGATACAATAAAGAGGACCAATATTAGAATCATGGGGATCCCAGAGGGAGAAGAAGCCCAGGCTAAGGGCATAGGAAATATCTTTAACAGAATTATTCAAGAAAACTTTCCATATCTAACAAGAGAAAGCCCACTCAAATTTCAAGGGGCCCAGAGGACTCCAAACAGACAGGAAATGAAGAGGAACTCTCCAAGACACATTTTAATTAAGATGCCTAACATAGAAAGCAAAGAGAAAATACTCAAAGCTGCTAAAGAAAAGCAAACCATAAATTACAGAGGAAAAGCCATCAGACTTACCTCAGACTTCTCATTAGAAACCATGAAAGCCAGACGGGCTTGGAATAATGCTTTTCAGGGCCTAAAGAAGTATGGCTTTCAACCTAGACTACTTTACCCAGCAAAGCTATCCCTCAT
This sequence comes from Zapus hudsonius, assembly GCA_004024765.1. Lineage (NCBI taxonomy): Eukaryota > Metazoa > Chordata > Mammalia > Rodentia > Dipodidae > Zapus > Zapus hudsonius. The sequence continues at coordinate 5,081 of PVHP010054587.1, read as the reverse complement.
GATTGACGGAGAAGTGAAACTGTTCCATGAAGTAAACCAGCACTACAACTATTTGAACACAAAGCCAAAATTTCAGAAGATCCTGCAAGAGATATCCCACACAGAAGAAACAAGAAATCTACCTCAGAAGAGTACCAGAGACCAGACAGAACAATTGCAGTCAGTGCGCTAATAACAGCAGCAGAGACAACAACCCCTATTAACCCTTCATCATGGCAGGGCTTAAAGCAAACCTCACAGTTATATCACTGAATATTAATGGACTTAACTCCCCTATAAAAAGACACAGACTTGCAGGGTGGATCAGAAAAATGGACCCCTACATCTGCTGCCTTCAGGAAACGCACCTTACTTCTAAAGGCAGAAAGCTTCTTAGAGTAAAAGGATGGAAAACAGTTTATCAGACATGTGGAAATAAAAAGAAAGCAGGTGTGGATATATTAATTTCTAACAAAATAGACTTTACACCAAAATCAATTAAAAAGGATAAGGAAGGTCACTTCTTACTCATCAAAGGAAGGATCCAGCAGGAAGATATCCCCATCATGAACATATAAGCACCAAATTCAGGTGCAACACAGTTCATAAAGGAAACCCTACTCAAAAATAAAGCAGAAATAGACTCTAATTCCATCATAGTAGGTGACTTTAATACACCTCTAACAGCCCTAGACAGATTAACCAAACAGAAAATCAGCAGGGACATAATGGAGCTTAATGACACCATTGACCAACTGGGGATAACAGGTATATACAGAACGTTCCACCTCAAAGACACAGATTATACATTTTTCTCAGCAGCGCATGGGAATCTTTCTAAAATTGATCACATCTTATGTCACAAATCCTCCCTAAACAAATTCAGGAAGATTGATGTAGTTCCTTGCATCATATCAGACCATAGTGCATTAAAGGTAGAAGTTAACAGTGGAACAGGATCCAGAAAATACACAAAGTATTGGCGCCTAATTCGCTCCTAGAAAATGATAGGGTCATCCAAGAAATAAAACAGGAAATTCAGAATTTCTTAGTATTAAATGATGACGATAAAACATCATACCAGAACTTATGGGACACAATGAAGGCAGTCCTGAGGGGAAAGTTCATCGCGCTAAATGCCTTCATATCAAAGACAGAGAGGTCTCATATCAATTGCCTAACTACCAACCTAAGATCATTAGAACAGATGGAAAAAGCTAACCCAAGGAGCTCAAGAAGAAAGGAAATAATCAAATGAAGAAATGAGACAGCCCAAATCAACAAAATCAGTAAGGACAATGGTGAGATCACAATTGATCCTGAAAACATTGGAAGAATCATCAGGTCATACTTCCAAAATCTCTACTCCACAAAATTAGAGAACCTGGAAGAAATGGATAAGTATTTGGACACCTACCAACTGCCAAAGCTTAACCCAGAGCAGATAAAAGCACTTAATAAACCTATCACATCCGCTGACATTGAAGATGTAATCAAAAACCTTCCCAAAAGGAAAAGCCCAGGACCAGATGGTTTCTCAGCTGAATTCTACCAAGCCTTCATCACAGAGCTGAAACCACTCTTTCTGAAGCTTGTTAGAAGCATAGTAAAAGAGGGAAGGCTAACAAACACCTTCTATGAAGCTACCATTACCCTAATCCCTAAAACAGGCAAATATGCAACAAGAAAAGAGAACTATAGACCCATATCTCTGATGAACTTAGATGCAAAAATCCTGAACAAAGTCCTAGCAAACTGGATACAATGCTACATCAAAAATATTATCCACCCTGAACAAGTTGGTTTTATCCCAGAGATGCAGGGATGGTTCAACATACGCAATTCGATAAATGTAATACATCACATTAATCGGCTCAAACACAAAAATCACGTGGCTATCACAATAGATGCGGAGAAGGCTTTTGAAAAAATTCAACACCTCTTCATGTTCAAAGCTCTTGAAAGAATAGGCATAGATGGCCTATTCCTCAACTTAATAAAGACAATTTACAAAAATCCTAAAGCACAGATCATTCTCAATGGGGAATGACTCAAGGAGTTCCCACTCAATTCAGGAACAAGACAAGGCTGCCCACTCTCACCACTGCTCTTCAACATAGTTCTTGAAGTTCTAGCCCAAGCGATTAGACAAGAAAAGGGCATAAAAGGGATACAAATCGGAAAGGAAGAAATTAAACTATCCCTCTTTGCAGATGACATGATCCTTTATATATCAGACCCAAAGAATAGTATCAGTAACCACTTGAAGGTGATTAATGCTTTAAGCAACGTGGCAGGATACAAAATCAACACACAAAAATCAGTAGCCTTTATATATGCAGAAGACAAGAAGACAGAAAAAGACATCAGAGAGACTGTCCCATTTTCTGTAGCCTCAAAGAAAATCAAATACCTTGGAATATCACTAACCAAGGTTGTAAAGGACTTATATACAGAAAATATTGAAACACTCAAGAAGGAAATAGAGGAGGACGTGAGAAGATGGAAAGATATTGCATGCTCATGGATAGGGAGAATCAATATAGTAAAAATGGCAATCCTGCCCCAAGCAGTTTACAGATGCTATGCCGATAAAAATCCCATCCTCTTTCTTCACAGACATAGAAAAAATAATCTCTAAATTTATTTGGAAGGGCAAAAGACCTCGGATAGGCAAAACTATTCTAAGTAAAAAATCCTACTCAGGAGGTATCACCATGCCTGACTTCAAAACATACGACAAAGCCATAGTAACAAAAACGTTATGGTACTGGCATAAAAACAGAAAGACAGATCAATGGAACAGAATTGAAGACCCAGCTTTAAATGGAAGTAACTTCAGTTATTTGGTCTTTGACAAGGGGGCCAACAATGTATGCTGGGCCAAAGATAGCATCTTCAACAAATGGTGCTGGAGGAACTGGATAAACATGTGTAAAAAATGAAAATAGACCCACTCCTTTCACCGTGCACAAAAATCAACTCCAAATGGATCAGAGACCTTAATATAAATCCGGTAACCGTGAACACCATGCAAGCAAAAATAGGAGGAACTCTACATGAAATAGGAGTTGGAAAAAATTTCCTGAGCAAATCTCCAACAGCCCAGGAAATACAACAAACAAACACTTAACCAATGGGACCTGATCAGGCTCAGAAGCTTCTGTACAAACAAACCATACTCAGTCAATAGACCCCCTTCAAACTGGGAAATGATTTTCGCCATCTACAACTCAGACAGAGGCCTAATTTTCAAAACCTACAGAGCACTCAAAAAAATTATTAACAAAAATCCAAAATTCACCCTCACAAAATGGGGTACTGATCTCAAAAGAGAATTCACGGAGGAGGAAACACAAATGGCCTTGAATCATTTAAGAAAGTGCTCAGCATCCTTAAGCATAAGGGAAATGCAAATCAAAACCACAATGAGATACCACCTTACCCCGGTCAGAATGGCAAAAATAAAGAAAACCAACAACAATTGTTGCTGACAAGGATGTGGGGAAAAAGAAACCCTCATTCACTGCTGGTGGGATTGCAAACTTGTTCAACCGCTATGGAAAGCAGTGTGGAGACTCCTGAATACAATAGTCATAGAACTAACAAAGCTATCCCTCTACTAGGCATCTATCAACAAGATGTCACATCTCGCTGCAGAAAAATTTGTACAACTATATTTATAGCAGCTCAATTCATAATAGCCAAGTATTGGAATTAACCCAAATGCCCATCCATAGAGGAATGGACAGTGAAACTGTGGCATATTTATACGATGGAATTTTACTCAGCTGATAGGAAAAATGACAAATTGAAATTTAGGAAAAAAATGGTCTGACTTTGAGCAGATCTTACTAAGCGAACAATCAAAAGAACAGAGAATTGATCGCCGCATACTCTCCCTCATATGCGGTCCTTAACCAGGATAATCGTTTTCTTTATCCAGATGAGTAGAAAGAACAGAGAAGGTATAAGAGTGGGGTAAGGGAAGGGGGGGGAGGGAAATGGCTCAAACATGAGGCCAAACCAAATTAGGTTCAAAAACATAAAATTCTCACAAGCATACTATAACCTAAAGAGTAAGTAGTGAGTGTCAACTGGTAAGAGGGGCCATGAGTAGTAGGGGAGAATGTCTGAGTCTGTGAACAATTGAGCAGTCTGACAGCCCCAGGTCCTGGCCACTGGTTCCTTCCCTCACTGAGCTGTTGACCAAAGTGACTCATGAGGTTACAAAAACAAGACAGAATTCTGTCAAGGCCCTTGAACGCCCTCCCCAGGCCTGAGGCAAAACCCTGTTGCTGAAGAAACCACAGAATCAGCATCCAGAGACTCTTCGAGGTCTGGACTGATAACCAGCCCCCAGATGGCAGTTAGTGCAGTGCTGGAAGACACTACACAAGCTGCCAGGGGAAGCTAAACAACGACAGCTGGAGTAAACAGACGACTGGCATGAAACACAGTCTGCGGCCATGAGTAGGCTGACCACACCTCCTTTGGGAGAGAAAAGGAAACCAAGAAAGGAGCACTTGTGCAATGGAGGAGCCTGGGCCTGGGGGAGACAATCAACAGTTATTAAATTCGGCCAAATATTCCACTCAGTGAGGGGGAACCCTTGACTGGAACCGGGGATTCAGGGCGATATGCACTGGATCCCATACTCTTGGGCTCCCAAGAAAAGATGCACTATGCGAGTGACTGCTGGGGAGGCTTTTAAAAATAGAAGCTAGGTAATCCAGATTGTTGTATATTTGTTAACGGATACTGACCTCATTCTCCAATGGATATTGTGTTTGTATTTTTCAGGATATAGTGAGGGAGCTGTGGTTCATATAACCCTACCAACCGACTGCCGGCAGAAAGCTGAGATACTGGCAAGAGATGAGCCACCACAGTCATACGGGAGAGGATCCATATGGAACCCCACAGAGAATGATTGGATGAACAAGGGACCCACAGCCATAGCCATTCAATCAACTAAGGATAAGCCAGTGAGACAGAAACCAATGAATCTCAACACAAAAACCCCTAAGCTCACAACACTAAAGCAGCCTCAATACTCACCCACCATGACTCAGGGAACTGAGCGGAAGAGGGGGCGGAAA
>PVHP010054586.1:0-10411 GCA_004024765.1 Zapus hudsonius | reverse complement strand
GTCTGAATTTCATTTCCAACTGGAGAGACATGCTCAAGGCTTTTCAAACAAGAGGTCCCCTCCCCCACACAACAGAGCCACTTCCCCTTCCCTGGTAGCCTTAGCCATTGTTTGACAACTGTCCACCGTCCAGCCGCCTCTGCTCAAAGCAGAGCTCAGAGTCTCCCCCTCCCAGGCCAGCTCTTAAGTAGATTCTTGTGGTACTTGTAATATAAAAATAGCCAGTGCCATGTGGGATGTCTCTGTGGATGCCTTTAATCCCAGCACTTGGAAGGCAGAGGTAGGAGAATGGCTGCAAGTTTGAGGACAGCCTGGGACTAGAGAGTGAGTGCCGGGTCAGCCTAGGCTAGCATGAGACCATACCTCGAAAATTAATAATAATACTAGTGTCATGAAAAAAGAGCTTAATTATACTTACCAGAGAAAGTTATGAACCTTTCAATGTTCTGTGTTTTCTCTCCTGCTTGCACAGTGGCTGGTCTCTTGGGATATGGTCTCGGAAAGGCCTCCTACATAGGAGTGTGCCAGAGTAAATTCCATTCCTTTGAAGATCAGCTTCGAGGGGCTGGCTTTGGTCCAGAGCATAACAGGTTTGTAATCTGATAGAGGGAGTGTAATGAAGGTAATTAGCAGAAACTAAGTGAAATGCTACTGTAACATTAAGCACATTTAAAATTTTAATTTCTTTAAAAACCGCTTTAACTGTTAAGCTGTGACTCAGCTCTGATGAATATTTTTAAGCTTTTCTCTTTTTAATTTTTTTGACAATTTCATATCGTGTAAATGCATTTGTTTCTTTTATTTTTTTGAAGATGACCTGCAGAGATTCAGGTATCATCCATTCTGCCATTTTAAAATACCATTTAGTTTGGTTAATTTTCATTGCTCCTCCTATCCAATCTCCCTCTTCCCCCCCCCAACATCCTCCCCACTTCTGTTCACTCTGATAATTATTGATTATTTAACTTAATTACATTTTCCATTTGTTCAACACTTATTTAATGTGTATCTACGATGATCAAGGTCTTGTTAAAGTCTCTAAAAAGTTTCTTAATGAGCAGATGTGGCGTCTACAATCACAGGGCTACAAAAAGTTTAAAGTCTTTACTACAGCTCTTCTCAGAGCCTTTAATATGGTGTGTGGGTGTGTGTGTGTGTGTGTGTGTGTGTGTGTGTGAGTACTCCCCAGGGTACAGGAGCAGGGCTGTGGAGTTCAAGGCATGACCTCTCTGCTTGCTAAACTTGAACACTTGAATGGCTTCCTTAAACTCACTAATCTTCAGGGCCAAGTTCTCTTTCTAGTTGTATGACTTGAGAAAGTCATTGTCCCTAGTCCTGCAGTAGCGGATGGAACCTTCCTATCGAGTCTTGCTCATTTGAGTGACATCCATCCAGAGGTGAGCAGAGACTCTGGGGTGACATTGTTAGCAGTAAGCAGAAGGGACTCTAACCTCAGCCTGCTTCTCGACTTTTCCATTGCACCAGGAAGGCCAGTGTAGACATTAACCCGGTATTTATAGACAACTCCACCTTCCCTCCATCTTGCAAAGCTGTGTTTTACTGTCAACTTCCTGAAGAGAAGTTGACCACAGGATTTGGGTGTGTGTCAGGAAAGTAGAAAACAGGAATATAAAAGGAAAAAATGCTATGGATATTCTTCCTTCCTCTTCAATTCTGGGAGGTTTTTCTTGCTATTAACCGGGCACTGGATTCTAGAATAATTATGATATTTATATTTCCAGACAATTTCCAGACATTATCTCTAGACTTAGAAGGAGTTGTTGAATGGTCTCTGGAGTCTCTATAAGCTGGAAGGCTAGACAGGGAAAGCCACTCCCTGAGGGCTCTGTGGCACACCAGGGATGTTCACTTCACTCTCCAAGTAATGGGGTGAAATCCAAGCTAAAGAGGAGAGCATCTGTCTGTCTGGGAACATTGTTGTCCTGTGTAAATACACCACAAACTCCTCATGCTAGAAGCTTAGGAACTATTCATGGACTTGAATTTGTAAGATTCTAAAACTTCACCATCGAGGGTTGGGGACATGGCTCAGTGGATCAAGGTTCGCCACACAGGCTGAAGACTAATTACGGATCCCCAGTACCCGTATCAATGCCAGGATGGTGACATGTCTATAATTCCAGAGCTGGGAGAGAGATACAAGAGGATCCCTGAAGGTCACTAGGTAGTCTAACCTAATTGGTGAACTCTAGACCAATGAGAAAACTTGTCTCAAAAAAAAAAAAAGGAAAAAAGTGGGTATTGTTGCTGGGATAACCCCCAGAGTTTGATCTGGTCTGCACGAGCGTGAGCACACACAGGTGCACACACGTACCTGCCCCATCGGGAAGAGCCACATCTACTGCATGAGTGTGGCCGTGAGTGCAGAACCAAACTGTGTTTCATCAGGATTGTATTATTTCCACTAAGGAAACTGGTACAGATTAAGCAAACTATATGTGAGGAATTCTGGAAATAGTAAAACATTTTAGAATTTGGCTGGGTGTGGTGGTGCACACCTTTAATCCCAGCACTCAGGAGGCAGAGGCAGAGGCAGGAGGATCACTGTGAGTTCCACGCCACTCTGAGACTACATAGTGAATTCCAGGTCAGCTTGGGCTAGACCAAGATGCTATCTTGAAAAACCAAAAAAAAAAAAAATTAGAATTTAAAAAGTATGTGACCATACACACACGCAGACCTAACTCCATAGGTCTATAGTTAAACCCTGGATGAATGTATGTGTTTATTATGATTTTTTTGCTCAAGCAATCCTGGCCTCTCAGCCCCCCAAGTCCTGAGACTAGAACTCCTGTTCTTTGGAAACTTGGGCCAGTGCACTATAGAGCCAAAGATGTCTCTAAATAGAACACTGTGCTGGGCATCCATTATCCAGGCACAAACCACTTCCTGTTTTTGCTTCTTCCAGGCACTGCCTGCTTACCTGTGAGGAATGCAAAATGAGGCGTGGACTGGGCGAGAAGAGAGGATCTGAGCCCTCGGCTTCCTAAACCGGCTGTTTGTGGTTTTCAGCCTCCAACCTTGTGCACATTTCTTTTATGGCAGGTTGGCTGAGCCCTGCACAACAATTTCTCTTGCATCTTTGCATCCTCTCAGGAAAATGCTTTGGATATGTGTCCTCATTTATATATGGGGTATGTGTGGGGTGTGGGCGTATGTGTATACATATTTGTGTTTTATCTAATGTGACACATCTTTAATTCTGCACCATGTAGGTAAAAAGGGAGCTGTCATCAAAAATCATTTCTTGATGTGAAATATTTTACTTTTAAGTATCAAAAATAGGTGAAAGTTTATTTTTCTGCGAACATGAAGTGGATGGAACCGAGTGATTTGACCGGGTCTGATTTTTATATGACATCTGTTTTTCCAGTCAATAAAGTTCTGTTTCCGTCAATCAGAATGCAGAGCCATTGTGCTAGCTTTTATTCTTTGCTGTGCTGGGGACTGACTCGAGGGTCTTGGCAAGTGCTCCACTCCGGAGCTACATCCCAGCCCCTGCCCAGCTTCTTAAATGCAGTTAACTTTTGGCTCTGACAACTAGAAATTAATATCTCTTTGCTATCTCAGCTATTGGCAAAAATTCAGAATTAAACCCATTACTTCCTATATCCCAGAAAGTTATTTTCCAGGAATGAGAACATTTTCGCCTTGCTAAGCACAATAAACCAATGTTAGAATCAACCTCAGGTACTGGGAAAAGGTACATGTATTACTGTCATCAAATAGGAACTTTTTATAGAGTTGATCTCTTTGCAGTTCTCAAATGGCTTTGGATTTACGGGTTGGCCTGGCTACTACTTCCCATGAGTAGATGGTTATTCATTGAGGCAGTTTATCACAGTGGCCTGTCTTAGTGTGAAAGGGAGTCAGTAAAGAGAACAGGAGAAGGTCATTGACAAGTCTTGAACATTCCACTGTCTGTGTGCTCACAGCGCAGGAGGCAGGCATCCAGGGAGAAGTCTCTTGGGTTGCAGGACACCATCTTGCACTGGATACCGAGTTGGTCATGAGCTTATGAAAGCAGAATCCTCATGAAGGGGGAAAAAGCTTGGCAAGGGAAATCAGGATAAACTAATCTCAAAACTTGCATGAAATTTTAAAAACAGCGATACAGTTGAGTAGCAAAAGTCGTGTTTCTATCTGCAGCCTTCACTGAAGGCTTTGCCTGTGACAGTGAAAAACATCAAATATTTTTCCATTAGGGATGCTGCTCAATGTATATTGTCCCAATAAACCCATCTTAAGTCCTTAAGACATTTTAGATAAGAAAAGTTGGGGGTGAATATGAACAAAATACGTTATATACTTTATGAAAATGTCATAATGAAACCCATTCTTATGTGGAATTAATATGTTAATATATTTTAAAATAATATGCCTAACCTATAGAATATCATACTTGGCCTAGCCCAGCTGAAAAGTGCTGAGAACAGTCTACAGTTGCAGTCATTTTGTAATAATAAAGTGTTTATCTCATATAATTCTTTTGCCCTATTGTAATAAAAAATCATAGGTTGAACCATCATAACTTGGGATCCAACTGTGTATTAACTTTAATTAATGGAATTTAAAATGTAACATTATGCGATTTTTATCCCTGGGTTACCTAAAAGAAGAGACAAGTTTGGGAAAAGGATAAGAGAGGGTAATAAGGTCAAAATAGATTATATACATGTATGAAAATGTCAGAAATGGAAAAATAAGAAAATAAAAAAGAAGAGACACATTTGCTATCTGAGTCAACAAGCCTGTCTCACACGTTTGAGGTCTGTCTAGACAACCTAACAAAATGTTCTTAACAGAGCAGAATGACACTAAAAATACAGTTTTTCAGCAAAAAAAAAAAAAATCAAGATTATTCCATCCAATGCATGAAATGTATATGTCACAATAAAAAAATGGGATGATCAGTTTGTGTCTGTTTGCTTGTCAAAATAATCATGACTTCCAGAAAGATAACATATATTTATAGCATATGATATACTGTATATGCTTATTATAGATTTTTTAAATTCTCAATTAAACAAAGATATTCTTTCCTTGCTGTCAAAATAGATGCTATTTTTTGTTAATGTTATGAAAATAATAAAATTTGACTTATGTCATGAAATCTAATATAAATATGTCATCTCCTTGATAGTCATCTATTAATCAATAGGACTTTAGCACATTTCAACTATAAAATTTAATCTTATAAATATTTAATTGGCAGAAATTTCAGTGATTAACCCAGAGGCTGCAGGGTCTAAAATCAGCCTCTCACAGTTCTTTCTTCTTCCTTCTCTTTTCTTCTCTTCCTTCTCTCCTTCCTTCCTTCTCTCCCTTCTTCCCTCCCCTTCCCCTTTCTTTTTCTTTGTTTCTTTTTCTTTGTTTCTTTCCTTCCTTTCTTTCTTTCTTTCCTTCCTTCTCTCTTTGTTTCTTTCTTTCCTTCCTTCCTTCCTCTCTCTCTCTCTCTCTCTCTCTCTCTCTTTTTCTTTCTTTCAAGGTCTCATATATTCCAGGCATGACTCAAATTCTCTATGTAACCAAGAGCAACCTTGAACTTCTAATCCTCCTGCCTGTCTTTGGAATGCTGGAATGCCAGGAGTACTTGTCAATGCAGCACTGAAGATTAATTCCCAGGGCTTTGTAGATTGTATGCTAACAAAATCCTCTAACCACTGGGTTATAGTCTCAGCCAAATCTCCCAATTTTTCAACACAGTTTTTCTGTGCAAGACCTATGTGGAGCATTTAGCTGCTGGATGATATACTGGCTTGATCACACTGTGGTTGAACATAGATTCAGATACTGAGCACCCACTCTAAGCCAGGCTTTGTCAAAGTGCTGGCAATATAGCAATAAACACGGTCATCCTGAAGCAGATGTTTTCATCACTGTTCTTGCCTGAGACCCATGCCACGCTCCCAGTATACCCTGTGGAAGTCCCCTCTGCACTCTGCTCAGGGACCTCCGTCTGTGCTCCAAGGAAAATATGTCTGCTGGCCCTGAGTGCAATCAAGTCCTGCCCAGCTGCTCAGTTCTGCAGAAAGGTTCAAGGAAGTCCAAGCGTGCCTCTGTCCATTTCTAGACTGAAGACACCCCTGGGACAGGAAGCGGGACTGAGGTTCAGTCCTTCTTCGCTCTGAATCCTCAAGCAGAGTGCTTGCAGAGAGGGGCACTTTGCCCTCAGTAATCCTCTTGTGGTAACAGTACAGTTCTCTTTTTAAAAAAATATTCATTTGAGAGAGAATGCGAGCGAGCCAGAGAGCGCACACACCAGGGCCTCCTGTTGTTGCAAACAAACTAACGAACTTCAGATGCATGCATTTCTATGTGCATCTGGCTTTACATGGGCACCAAGGAATCAAACCCAAGCCGGAAGTCTTTGCAAGCAAGTGCCTTTAACCACTGAGCCATCTCTCCAGCCCCTCACTCCTCTTTCACAACAGCCTTTATATCTTGGAAAGCTTGTTTCTCTTAAAATTCTGGCAAAGGAGCCCCAGTTTTTCCAACCATTGGAGTTCTTTCCAGCCCTGCCATAATTTGGAAACCTTTCAATCTGTGGTGTCTTCGAACCAGAAACAAAATGAACAGTTCAGAGCAGACAGGATTATCATGCTTTTTGCTCCAGACACTAGAAGTTAGCAAACATGGCTCTGTGACAAGCCCTGTGTTTCAAATCCAGGCTCCAATACTCAGTTACAGGCTTCCTGGCCTTGTTATTTATCCTCTCCGTGCTTCTGTCTCCTCATCTGAAATGGTAATCATATTAGACTGACCTGACAAGTTATGAAAAGTGAGGGCTTGGATGATGACTCAGCGATTAACGACATTTGCTTGCAAAGCCTGATGACCTGGGTTTGATTCCCCAGTACCCACATAAAGGCAGAGCACATGCACCTGAAGTTCGTTTGCAGAGGCAAGAGGCCCTAGTGTGCCCAACTCTCTCTCTCTCTGTCTCTCTCTCTCTCTGAGAGATTGTAAATAAACATATTTTTTTAAAAAACGAGTTGATCTTCATACAAAGCTTGCCACAGTACAAGGCTCAGAATAAGCCCTCTATGGATGTCAGCTGTTTCTATGATTATTAATGCAGTTTAAGATACATCATTGTGTCATTCTTTTGGCTTCAAGCCAGGGTACTGTTAAAAGTCATCCCCACATTTTATACAACTGGTCATTCTGGACATCAGCATAGCTGATGTTTTTTCAATTTCAGGTCCAACCATCTGTTCTTTTCCTGGTCTGATTGGACCTATCTATCAAGTGTGTGGGAAACACTGCCTTCCCATTGGTGTCTGAGCAGATGGTGTTTGAGGTTAAGTGCTCAATTTCTGGTGAGCAGAAAATTTGGTCAGGACTGAGCCCTAGCTCACCCTGGAACAAAGAATCTTCTTGTTCCAAATTGAGTTTGGTCTTTGCCTGGATGCCATTTCTGAATATATATATCATAAGCATAAATCTCAAACAGTGGCATGGTTTTGTTAGTGATATTTTCTCACCTTTGAATATGGGTGGGGAAAGAATGGGGGGGGTGTCAGGCTGGAGAGCTGGCTCAGCAATTAAAGGCACTTGCTCACAAAACCTGAAGGCCAGAGTTTGATTCCCCAGTACTCACGGAAAACCAGATGCATAAAGTGCCTTTAACCACTGAGTCATGTCCCCGGCACCAGGTCTGCTTTTATCACACATCCTAATGGTAACACTGGGAGCTGGAGGTGGGTGCTGCCTCCGCAGGTAGATGTTAGCAGGAGTCTGCCAGTGAAATGGGACACAGGCAGGAGATTGGGGGAAGGGTTGCCAATGAAACCTGCTGGGAAGTTCAGTAAACCCTGTGCATTGTGAATCTGATAGTGTAGCCAAGATTTCCAGGCAGTATTAAGCCAGATGCCCCCTGCTGTTTTTCTAAACCACAGTGAAAAAAGACATAAAGAACAAACCATTCTGTTTCCAAGTGGAATTTGGAAGAAATACAAAGGCTCAAAACAGTTCTTTCAGCGAGCTAAGCATTCTGTCCAGAAATGGCCGCCCTGCCAAGACCAGATCTAAAGTGGAACGAGATGATCTGTCCTAAAGCTGACGCTGTGTCTATGTCCAGAGCCTAGGGTCCTGAATTCAATCCTCAGCACCACCACCACACACACACACACACAAAACTTTTGAAAAACCTAGTGTCGCTTAAGACATTTCATGCACACAAATGACTCTCATGGTTTGTGTGTGGTGGTGGTGGGGTCTTGCTCAGGCTGACCTGGAACTCACTCTGTAGCCTAGGCTGGCTTCAAACTCACAGAAGTCTAGGCTAAAAGTGTGAGCCACCATGTCTGGCCTCCATGCCTTGCAGAACCTACCCAAGGCTCCTTAAAATCTTAGATTTCTCTCTACTAGCTTAAGAGCCCAATAGACTTATGGATAGTTTGTGTAATGAAATGGTTTATAACATGATACATGAGAAGCCCAGGTTTTATAAAAGTACTATATCAGCTTGGATGAGATGGTGTAAGCGGCCTCTGGATGGAGCAGGGTGAGTGAAGGAAACTCTGCAACTGTAAACATGAACTTTCTCACAGCAAAGATTCAGAGGGAAGTGAGAGCCTGGGGAACAGCCACCAGGAGTTCAAGTCCCAGAAGCTATCCAAATGGAAGGACTTCAGAATTGCCATGGATAAATGACAGGCATTTGGCTTTCTTTTTTCTCCATCGGCAATAGCTAGGATAGTGACAAAATAGATTACTCTATGGGTGGTTAACAACTTGGAAGAAGCTATACAAACAGTGTCATGGTTTGATACAGGTGTCCCCCACAAACAATTGAATGTGTTCTGATAGATAGATCCTCAGCTGATGGCAGTTTGGGTTTTACAACCTTGATTAAGCTGTGTTGTTGGGGGTGGGCTTATGGGGGTTATAAGCCAGCTTCCCCTCGCCAGTGTTTGGCACACCTTCCTGCCGCTGTTTGCAGTGCTGTGGCAGAGGTGATGTCCAGCCCTCTGCTCATGCCATCGTTTTCCCTGCCAGAATGGAGTCTCCCCTCGAGTCCGTAAGCCAAATAAACCCATTCCTCCACAAGCCGCTTTTGTTTGGGTTCTTTCTGTGCAACAACTAGGAAGCTGACTGCAACAGTTTTGGTACCAGGACGTGGGGTCATCTGTTGCTGCTGAAACCCTGATCTTGTGGCTTTGGTTTTCTGGAAGTGATCTACAGGAGGAATGTGGAAGGATTTGAACTCCCAGCCTAAGAGGTGCCTCGCAGTGTTGTGAGTACAGCATGATAGTCAGAGTTAAAAGACCTGAATGTAATGAGAATTATGGACTGTGAGGTTTGGCTTACGAGGGGAAGAAAGAACTTGGTCAGGACTGTGCCAGAAGCAGTTTGCATGTGAGGCTTGCTGCATTCTGCCTGTGTCCTGGAAACCTGTGCAGGGTTGCTTTACGTAAAGATGGACTGGTGTGAGCAGATGGAGATGGCACAGAAAGATCTTTGGGTCGAAACTGCTGCCCGTTCACCTGCAATTGTTTGAGAGATTACAACCACTGAGATTGGGCCAGCTGGTCTGCATTAGAACAACTGGAAGAATGCAGACTCTTTGAAGGGGCCTGAATGCTTTGATCCCCCCTGGATTAACAAGTTGGTAGCCCACCTGGTTCTATGGAATTGAGATTGGTTAGAAAGAGAGGGTCATTGGATTTGCAACAGTTTTGTTTTTGAAAAGTGGCCATCGGCGTGTGAAGCAGGTGTGCAAGGTTGCCTGCATGGAGCCCGATGGAGCCATGAGGATGAACTGTGGGTTGCAATGGAGACCCAGTGAATTCCAGGACTGTGGATGGGTGCCAAGGCGAGCTGCCAGTACCGGATGACGTTTTCCCGGACTGTGAGTAGCCGAGCTGGAGGGGCGGAATTGAATCTCCAAGAGACTTGTGTTATTGGTTAAGAATCATTGAGCTTGGAGTTAGAGATTGATGGTGCCCTGTTTGTCTTAAATCTTGTATTGTATTGGTCAATCTGTTTTTGCTGTACCTCATGTTTTGCATTGTGAATGTTCTGTGCCATTATGGGTTTATTTTTGGTATTATGGCTTAGTTGAAAGCTGCGGGGACTTAAGAGTTGAGCTGAACATATTGTGTTTATATCTTGAATGATTGGGGCGGACTGTCATGGTTTGATACAGGTGTCCCCCACAAACAATTGAATGTGTTCTGATAGATAGATCCTCAGCTGATGGCAATTTGGGAATTAGAACCTCACTAGAGCTGTGTTGTTGGGGGTGGGCTTATGGGGGTTATAAGCCAGCTTCCCCTTGCCAGTGTTTGGCACACCTTCCTGCCGCTGTTTGCAGTGCTGTGGCAGAGGTGATGTCCAGCCCTCTGCTCATGCCATCGTTTTCCCTGCCAGAATGGAGTCTCCC
>PVHP010054585.1:0-10162 GCA_004024765.1 Zapus hudsonius | reverse complement strand
GGCTGGAGAGATGGCTCAGCAGTTAAGGCACTTGCCTCTGGTGCCTAAGGCCCTGGGTTCAATTCCCCAGGACCCACATATGTCAGACCCACAAGATGGTGGCCCTGATGTTCTCTCTCCCTCCCTCCCTCTCTCTTTCCCTCTCTCTCTCTTTCTCTGTATTTCTCTGCTTGAAAATGAATAAATAAAATATATTTTTAAAAAATCGTTAATGCTGTTATTTGTTCTTTTAGGTTTATATTTAGTTCAACTAAAAAAATATACATTTCTTGACAAATTTTCAACCAAAACATCTGTTGTTTTTTTTATTTTATTTATTCATTTTCAAGACAGAGAGAGAGAGAGAGAGAGAGAGAGAGAGAGAGCGCGAGCGCGAGCGCGCACCAGGGCCACCACCTTGTGGGTCTGGCTTATGTGGGTCCTGGGGAATTGAACCTGGGGCTTTAGGCACTGGAGGCAAGTGCCTTAACAGCTGAGCCATCTCTCCAGCCCAAAACATCTGTTCTTATACCTAACAATCTTTTTATAAATTAAACCTTCTAAAGTCCAAGAAAATACCATTTTCTTTGCTTCAATTTTAAATTAAAAAAAAATAGAGAGCTGAAGAGATAGCTCAGTGGTTAAAGCACTTGCCTGCAAAGCCTTGGGTTAGATTCCCCAGTACCCACATAAGCCAGATACACAAAGTGGCATATGCATCTTGAGTTTGTTTGCAGTGGCTTCCCTGGCATGTCCATTTTCTCTCCCTTTCTCTCTCTCTCTCTCTCTGCTTATAAATAAATAAAATATTAAGAAAAAAATAGCTACAAAGTTTGGGTCAAGGATAAAGCTCAGTGGTAAAGGACCGGCCTAGGAAGTGCAAGGTCCTGGGTCTAATCCCAGCATCATATAAAGCATCAGTTCCAGACTCTATATAACTCTGTGAAAGTGTTTTGCTACAACAAAATCAGTATTTGGCAATAAGTACCCTCATATTCAGCATATGGAAGTGAGAAACTGTTTTAACCAAATGAAAATTCTTTGTTGAAAAAAAAAAAAACCTGATCAGTGAGCCCTAAGTACAGGAGTCAGGACATGTTCTACTAAAGGGAAACCACAGACGACTAGAAATGACTTGTCTACCACAGTGGCTCTACCTCCCAAAGGGTGTCATGCAGGAAGCACAGACCCACGCTGTTTCAATTGCTTTACTGTGACCACAAAGCCGAGGGCAGCCACACTGCTGCAAATGTGCTAATGTGTTCTGTGAAAAAGGAGAGGAGAGCAACCTCACTCTCTTACAGAGCTCAGCTTTATCAGATCTGGGTCAAATCCAGCAATTAAAATAGCATTCCATATGGCAACAATTTGATTACCTGAAGCATGGATTTAGGATGAGGCAGATCTTCTCCTTGGTAAATTTTAATATATGCCTTAAAAATTAAACATAAAAATTAGTACAAAATGTCATTCTAAAATATTTACTCATACTTTAATTTTTGAAAACAGTAACCATACAAATGGATTTCTTAAAGTCCTAAATCAATAGCCAGGAATTAGCAAAAACACAACACACCTTTGGGTGCATGTTAGCAGTTTTAATTTTCCAAAAATATTCAAGCATCACAAACCTACCAACGCTAGGATTCCCACCAGATACCCCATGCACACTGGCTCACCACGACCTGCAGGCAGACCATCCACCTGGAGGTAGTTGTGTCACATTTAGGTCTCCTACTCACAGCAACTAACCACCTCCTGTCCACACCATCTTCCTGGAGGACCATCTTCCTTTAAGCACAGTAATCACTACTGTGAGAGTACAAAAACACCCATTTGGTTCTTAGGCCCATGCTGCCACCCAGTGGTCCACTCCTGGAAAAACATGAAGGTATCAAAATGCCCCTCACTATCTTCCCAGGAAACTTTCAATATTAAAATTTGACCACATCTAGATCCGTTTTACAAAAATGAAACAGTTAAAAACTATAACTCATATTTACCTTAAAATATTCCAATAGTCCCCGGCAAGTGACTTTTGAGCCATTGATCTCTTTTTCCATTAACTTAGAAGGGTTTAACACATATGGTATCAGTGCCTGCAACTGCTCCTTGAATTCACCAGCAATATCTACATGGGATCATGAAAAAGAAAGCCAGAAGCCAAGGTGAGCATAATACAAAATCTTTACAGTGTCTAACTATTTCTTAGCATTTCATAGTTCAAAGTAAGGGAGGCAGGACCTCCCTTCCATGTTTGACACTTTCTGTGTCCAAGTTACGATGATGGCCTCAACTTTCTTTTTTTTCTTTCTTTTTTTTTTTTTTGGTTTTTCGAGGTAGGGTCTCGCTCTAGTCCAGGCTGACCTGGAATTCACTATGTAGTCTCAGGGTGGCCTTGAACTCACGGCAATCCTCCTACCTCTGTCTCCCAAGTGCTGGGATTAAAGGCATGCACCACAACGCCCAGCTCAACTTTCAATCTCCTACCTTTACCTCCCATGAACCTCACCCTTTTTTCAAGGCACAGTCTCCCTCTAGCCCAAGCTGATCTTAAACTGTAGCCTCCCAAGTACTGGGATTAAAGGTGTGAGCCACCCTACCCAGCTTAAAATTTTACCTTTTAGAGAATGTCAGTAACAAGATTCCCAAAAAGTACTCATTAAACTACCTGTCCCAGACCTGTGCCATCTTCAGTCATTCGACCAGCTCTCTCTACCTGTCCCAGACCTGTGATGCGTTTGTTTTCTTTTTGCTAACATTTTAGTACTAAAAGAATAAACACCTGTAATCCTAGCATTTAGGAGAAGACAGGAAGATCAGGAGTTCAAAATTAGTCTCAGCTACATGGTGAGTTTCAGACCAACTTAGGTTGCATCAAACTCTGTCAAAAAGGCCACACCACACATACACACACACACACACACACACACACACACACACACACCTCAAAATGAAAAGACTGCTATGTCAATAAAAGTGTCAAATTCTTGGCAGGTACCACAAGGTTCACAGGAGCCAATTTGAGCTCCTCAAAGTAAAAATTTCAGGGGCTAGAAAGATTGCTAAAAAAAAAAAAAAAAGTGTTGCCGGGTGTGGTGGTGCACGCCTTTAATCCCAGCACTCGGGAGGCAGAGGTAGGAGAATTGCTGTGAGTTCGAAGCCAGCCTGAGAATCCAGTGAATTCCAGGTCAGCCTGAGCTAGAGTGAGACCCTACCTCAAAAAACAAAAAAAAAAAAGGGTTAAAGTGTTTGCTAGGCAAATACGAGGAACATAACAAGTCAGACCCACGTATCACGCTGGATGTGGCAGTATGAACCTGTAATCTCAGCACTGAGGTGAACACATGAGGATCCCTAGGGCTTGCTGGCTAACTAGTCTGGCCAAATAGTGAGCTCTAGGTTTAGTGTGAGATCCTGTTTCAAAAAATAAGGAACAGAGCAACTTGAGGAAGACACCTGATGTCAATCTTGGGCTATCGTACGAATACACACACACGTGCACCCAAACACACACACATGCAAAACAAAAAAAAGTGAAAAAGAACAGGTCAAACAATGAAGATATAGAAGAACTAAAATATCAGAAATCTGATTTCTGGGGATTTGAAGAGATGGCTCAGAAATTAAAGGCTCTTGCTCGACAAGCCTTCCAACTGGAGTTTGGATTCTTTTTAATGCTAGAAAAGTCTCTGTAACTGAAATATATACCCCTGAATTTATTTTTGACTTGTCTTTTAATATATTAAAGAAAGACTTAAACCCTATAAATGCACTTTATAGTTCCATCTATAAGAGAATCAAATAGGGTCTAAGACAAAAGATTGCTTATACTGAATTTGTTACCTATCTTATAAGCATAATAACATGAAATAGCACATTTAATATTTAGTGAAGATTGGCTCAGTGGACAGTGCTTGCTGCACAAGCATGAGGACTAGAGCTCAGACCTACAGTACCCACATAAATGTCAGCCGAGTATGTCAGTCACTGTAATCCCAACACTCAGGAGTTCAGACAGGGGATCCCTAGGGCAAGCTGGCTAACTGGACTAGCTAAATTCAGTGAGCTCTGGGCTCAAGGGAGAGACCCTGGCTCACTAAAAAAAGAGGAGAGCAATTAAGGAAGTCACCTACAATTAGACTCTGGCTTCCATATGCGCGCACACACATACACTTGCATGCACACCCACATATGCATACCACACACACACATGCATGCACACATGCACATATATACACACACATACTCATATGCAAAAAATGGTGATTAAACCATTTATAATTAGTATATGGGTTGAGTAGTGCCTACTTTCCAAAACTTTACATTCTCCTGGAGCCTCAGAATGTGACCTTACTTGGAAATAGTCTTGAAAACATAACTACCTAAAGTGAGGACTTGCAATGGCTTAGAGTAGGCCTTAAATCTAAAAACTGCTGAGCTGATATGAAAAAGAAAAAAGATGGCCGTGTGTCAACAAGGAGATTACAGTGACACAACCACAACCTAAGAATGCCAAAGATTCGAGAGCTGAAACCAGGAAGAGAGTGGGCTCTCCCTCAGAAGCTACAGAGGGAACCAACCATGACTTCAGACTCCTGGCCTTCTGAACTGCAAAGGAATAAATTTCTACTGTCCTAAACCAGTATGTGGGAATTTGATAAAGATAACCACATGAATTTAAACAAGATGCATTCCCGAAAGTGATAACAAATTTTCCAAAGTCACAAATCATAGAACTTAAAAACTGCCTGCTTCCTGA
This sequence comes from Zapus hudsonius, assembly GCA_004024765.1. Taxonomy (NCBI): domain Eukaryota; kingdom Metazoa; phylum Chordata; class Mammalia; order Rodentia; family Dipodidae; genus Zapus; species Zapus hudsonius. The sequence goes on along the minus strand of PVHP010054585.1, from coordinate 5,421 downwards.
ACAAAAATGATAAAATGAAAGAATTTCAAAACAGAGGCTTTGAAATATTCAAATACTTTAAAATATGGAAGAGGGGTTGGGAAAATGGCTCAATGGTTAAAGGCTCTTATTTACAAAGCCTGCTGGCTCCACTTCAATTCCCAAGCTACCCATGTAAGCTGGACCCAATGCATAAGCATCTGGTGTTTATTTGCAGTGACACAAACACACACAAGTAAATAAAAATTTAAATAAATAAAATGTGAAACAATGCCATTTTTCTGTTTATCCATGATAACCTGAGATCACCATGAGGCAAGAAGGGCATGAAAACTTACTTGAATCCATCCTCTCCTAGACTTGTCCATTTAAAACTTCCAAGCTGGGAGCTGGGGTGATGGCTAGGTGGGTAAAATGCTCACTACTCAAGCTTAAGGGCCTCAGTTTGATCCCCAGAGCCCATTTAAGAAGCCTGAAGCTGTGGTGGGTGCAATACTAGTACACGGACCATGAGATGGGAGGCTTCTGGAAGCGAGCATCGAGGAGCAAAGAACAATAGGCACACTAACTGGGTGTGGTGGCACATGCCTTTAGTCCCAGTACTCAGGAGGGTGAGGTAAGAAAAGAGGATTGCTATGAGTTCAAGGCCAGCTTGGGACTATAGAGTGAGCTCCAGGTCCGTCTGGGCTAGAGTGAGACCCTACCTAGAAAAAACAAAAATTAAAAATGAGCCGGTAGTGGTAGTACATACCTTTAATCCCAGCACTCAGGAGGCAGAGGTAGGAGGATCACCATGAGTTTGAGGGTACCCTGAGACTACATAGTGAATTCCAGATCAGTGAGACCTTACCTTGAAAAGACAAAAATAAAAATAAAATAAAATAAAAAAATGCCACACTAAGCCTGGTGTGGTGGTGCATGCCTTTAGTCCTAGCACTTAGGAGGCAGAGGTATCTTTGTGCATCTGGCTTTATGTGGGTGCTGGGGAATTGAACTCAGGTCGTTAGGCTTTGCAGGCAAACACTTTAACTGCTGAGCCATCTCTCCAGCCCCACAACTGTTCCTTTAAATAAAAGGTTCTAGTTCTACTGTTTGCCCAAACAGATTTCTCTACCAAAGCCAGGACTTTTTTAAAAAAATATTTTATTATTTATTCATTTTCAAGCAGAGAGAAAGAGAGAGAGAGAGAGAGAGAGAGAGAGAGAGAGAGAGAGAGAGAGAGAGAGAGAGAGAGAGAGAGCGAGCGCACCAGGGCCACCACCTTGTGGGTCTGGCTTATGTGGGACCTGGGGAATTGAACCCAGGGCCTTAGGCACTGGAGGCAAGTGCCTTACCGCTGAGCCATCTCTCCAGCCCAAAGCCAGGTCTTAATCTTGTATTTTAACAAACTCAGGAAGTATCCTCCTCAGGAAAACTTCCAACTACTTAAAATATCACAAGTGACAACCGGAAGGTAAAGGTTAAGTCTCTCAAACTTATTTGCTTTGCAATACTAAGACCAGCTAGAATGTAAACCTTGCATTATACATTAACTTTCCTGTTATCAATTAAATCAAATCAAGTGGAAAATGATATTCTTCATATTTACTGAGACTATGAAAGCTTTCACTTTGAAAGGCAAGTTGCTCTGGTAATTCAACAGGACACAGTCTCTAAAGACTTCTTGCAAACAACAAAGAACTTCTGTTTCACTGTGGTGTGGTGTTGGGACATTAGGATCTAGGTATGTCTCTATCCCATTGCTTTTAGCTAAGCACTCTGAATAAGGTACTTAACTTTTTTGCTGTTTCCTTATCTGTAAGATAAAGAAAATTATATCAACTTCATGGAATTATTGGAAGACTAAATATGAAAGCACCTTGACAATGTTGGGAACTCAGTGAGGCCTCCAAAACTGGCAGCTAATGTTACCATTTTAAGGGGTATTTGGGAAGCTCAATCAGCTTATAAACAAAGCACTCAGCTGAAGACAAGTATAACCTGAGGGCCACTCACTAAGTGACTCAAGGTCTCTATGTTTAAGGAACAAAAATAAGATAGTAGAACACAAGAGTCCCAACTCTGATTCTCTAACCTATCATATACTCAGTACTGCCATCATTAGCATACAGCCCACCATCAGGTTTTGCTGCAATCACAAATAAGATGGAAACAATAGCTTGGCCACACAACATGGTACCTATCCCTAGTAGATCGATTTTACTTGATAAATATTAGCTACCTTAAGTTTAGTCTTTCTTTCTTTACACCTCTATCTCTTGTACTCAACAGCCATCATATACCCCTTAGAAAGATTCCTGAAGGGCAACCATCACATTTTCAGATTTTCAGAAAAACAGAGGCAAATTAATTCTAATAGTCACAGTCAGGAAAAAAATCTGAAATAGACTCTAAATACTATTTTTTTTGAGGTAGGGTCTCTAGCCTAGATTGACATGAAACTCACTCTTTTTTTTTTTTTTTAATTTATTGTCTATAATGAGTTACAACATTTAGTGGGCATGAAACTCACTCTTTTTTTTAAAAAAAATATTTATTTATTTGAGAGAGAGAGAGAGGCAGACAGAGAGAGACAGAGAGAATGGGCACAACAGGGCCTCCAGCCACTGCAAATGAACTTCAGAGCAAACATACACCCTCTTGTGCATCTGGCTTTACATGGGCACTGGGGAATCGAACTCAGGTCCTTCTGCATTGCAGGCAAATGCCTTAACTGCTAAGCCATCTCTGCAGCCCGAAACTCACTCTTGTAGTACCAGGCTGGCCTGGAACTCACAGCAATCCTAACTCTGCATCCTGAGTGCTAGGAATAAAGTGGACATCACCACACCCCGCACTAGTCTTTTTTTTTTTTTTTTTTAAAGACACCATAGTGCTGAGAAGAATCCATTGCGGAAGAAATGTAGAAAGATTGTAAGAGCCAAAGAAAGAGTAGGACTGCTTATAATGCAATCTTCCAGATATAAAATGGCCTTGATATTCGTGACTTCACACTACCTTCATAAGACCTTCAAAATGGGAGGACATCAAAACATAACTGAGACTAACTGAAAGAGAGAGGAGACATGATGGAGGGTGGATTTGAGAGGGGAAAGTGGGGGTAGGGAGGGAATTATCATGGTTTATTGTCTATAATTATGGAAGCTGTTAACATAAAGTTATTTATGTTTATTTAAAAACATGTTTTAGTTATTTGAGAACACATAAAGAGAATGGGCACGCCAGGGTCTCTTGCCACTCAAACTAACTCTAGATACATGCACCATGCACCATGATGTGCATGTGACTTTAAGAGGGTACTGAGAAATTAACAAACCCAGGCCTTCAGGCTTTGCAAGCAACTGTCTTTAACTGCTGAGCCATCTTTTCAGCCTCTAAATATTATTCTTTCGAAGAGACAACACTAAATCTTTTAAACATTCACTTGACTCATAATTTATATTTACTGGTTATAATTTAATTCCAAAACAAATCACATAGAGAGTTACAACATCTGTAACACACCTTTCAATTTCCCATCAAAGTCAGGGCTTGTGGCCACTTGGAGTCCTGGGTGTGGTAAGAGAAAACAGGTGACATCGGAGAAACATGAGTGAATATGATTCCGAACATTCTGAATTTCTTCATGCTGATGTTCCTTTACCTGCCAATGGAAATCAACAATTTACCAACCAGACTATTTGGTTTTCTTCACCAGAAACTACTAGTATGAAGATAAGGAAAGAAGACTTCCCAACTGATGGATTAGAGTGGCCAATGAGAAAATTCAGAACCCAAGAAGCACAAATTAACCTTGTTTGGCTCCAATAGCTAAAAAAGAAGAGGTACCAAAGACTTTAAGAGTATTGTGTAATATTTAAGAACAAGAGAAGGGCAGTAGTGACTGACAAATGTCTTCTCCAAAGGTTTGGGGGAACAGGCTAGGCGTGTTTATATGTATGCCAAAGCAAACAATATTATGTAACAACAGAACTAAATTCTGAATGTTCTAAAGGCACATGGAGAGCAGAGTTTAAAATGTGAAATGAAAGTTATAACTATATGTGGTCTTTTGTCCAGAGTTGTACTCTATACTTCCTGTATACTATATTAGGTTAATTTTACCATGAAATTATACTGGTTTCTGCTAAGAATCATACACATGTAGTATACTATCATCTTCAATAGTCTGCTTTAAATACAATAGCCAAAAGCTAATTTTACATAATTCCTCAGAAGATTATATTCCCACTTACCTGTAAACGCTTATCTAAAAATGCCATTCCCCCTTGTAGTCCATAATTGTATTCATAAGGGAAACTCCAGTCTCGAACCAAAAACATCAGTGTCTATTTTAGCAGAGCAAGACAAAAAATTACAACACTGCATGAATGAATTTGCAAGATAATTATAATGCTTTTTGTATATTGTCAATTTCTTCAAAGGGAGTCAGGACACATTAAAGATTTATTCCATAATGTCTAGGAAATTTTACAAACACTGAGAGGACATATCTTAGTCAAATGACAAGTCAATGATATAATGTCACATCCCACTATTTTCATCCTACTGGCTAATAGAAGAGACTTTGGAGGAGACATTAAATTCAGTGATTTCTCTGAAGGCAAGCTAAGGAAAAGCATTACAAAGAAAAGAAATAACTAGGCTTTGGTGCATGCCTATAATCTCTTCGGAGCACTTCTGAGGCTGAAGGATCTTTTAAGCTCACAAATTTGAGACCAGCCTTGGCAACATAGTAAGATCCTGTCTCCAAATAACAATAATTCCTTAGCTGACAGGTCATATGAAAGAGGCAGTAGTCCTAATCTGTCCTGAGAGCTGTACTTTGCTGATCTGTAAACTAAAAGATATGAATTACATTCATAGTTAATGTTTTACCTGAAAAGGTTTTTGGAAAATTTCATCCATTGCCAGGCGACCATATTCTGTGAAGAGCTTTAAAAAAAGAAGATAATGGCCCCAGTCAGTGAGCCGCCGCCAAGGACTCCGCTGCCTCCCCCTCAAACCCCCTCGCTTCCTGACACTCCGTCCCCCCTGCCCGCCTTCTCCCACCCGCAGCCGCCTTCCACAGGCCGTTTCCACCGAGGAAAAGGAATCGTATCATATGTCCGCTATCCAGAACCTCCGCTCTTTCGACCCCTTTGCTGATGCAAGTAAGGGTGATGATCTGCTTCCTGCTGGCACTGAGGATTATATCCATATAAGAATTCAACAGAGAAACGGCAGGAAGACCCTTACTACTTTCCAAGGGATCGCTGATGATTACGATAAAAAGAAACTAGTGAAGGCCTTTAAGAAGAAATTTGCCTGCAATGGTACTGTAATTGAGCATCCAGAATATGGAGAAGTAATTCAGCTACAGGGTGACCAGCGCAAGAACATATGCCAGTTCCTAATAGAGATTGGACTGGCTAAGGACGACCAGCTGAAGGTTCATGGGTT
>PVHP010054584.1:0-10428 GCA_004024765.1 Zapus hudsonius | reverse complement strand
AGGAAAATTAATATACCTTTTTGGCCAACCAATACAACTACATCTAATACTTTTGGCCTTAAAGAAAATAAGAATTATGATCAAAAGCAAATGAAAACAAGCCAGGCATGATGGTGCATGTCTTTAGTCTCAGAGATAGGAGGAAAGCCATGAGTCTGAGGCCAACCTGGAACTACAGAGTGAGCTCCAAGTCAGCCTGAGCTGAGTGAGACCCTACCTCTAAAATAAAACAAAAAAAGCAAATGAAAACCGTCTCAGGAAGATCTTTCACTATTTAGACAAACACAAACAACTCAACACTGCCCAAATCCTGTGTACATAAGAAGTATGCCTAATGTTTCAATTGTTCTATCGAAACACTTTCAATTACACTTATTATCAGTAAAGGGTCCATTAAAACCACAGTGAGCAATATTCATACCCACCTGGCAGATAAGTGTTGGAGAGGATGTGGAGCAATCAAAACCTTCCTACACAGTTATAACACACACTGTGAAAGGTCTGGCAGTCTCACAAAAGTCTGAGACTTATCGTGTGACCACCAACAATTCTGTTCCTAAGTGTATACGTCCACACAAAAAAGAATAATCACAGCATACTACAGCCAAAAAGTAGAAACAATCCAAATTGTCCATTAACTAACAGATAAACACATATAATGTGATATGACCATACCATGGAATATTATTATAACCACAAAACAGGCCTTAGTACTGATACACACCACACATACAAGGACTATAAGTCTGCCAAAAAGATTATATAATGACATTTGTTTACAATGTCTAGAATAAGTGGGGTGGCAGAAAACAAGGAAGCTTTTTTTGGGGGGGAGGGGTAGAGTAAGGGAAATGTCCTAAATTTGACTATGGTGATACTTGGCACAATTCTTATCTGCTAAAAATCACTGTATACTTAACTATGACTGTATACTTAAACTATCCATGTGAACCGCATGGATGTGAAATATGTGTCGATGAAGCTATTACCAAATAATCAGACACCCAAATTTCTAGGAAAAAAAAGGACCTAAAAGAATTCAAAAGATATCACAAATCAGTCAACAAATTCCCATTCTAATAAATGAAAAGCACACACAATAAACAACTGAACATTGAAAGCATTTAATAAAAAAAGAGTTCTGGTTTGAACTGTACATTTTTTTCCTCAGACATACAAGATACCTAAAAAGATCACACAAAAATAACCTTAAAATCTACAACCTGGAAGACTAAGTTTAGCTCGTTAAACTGGCATCTATTAAAGTGCCACAGGGAAAAAAAAAGTCTTAAACACCACCAAGACATATAGGAAAACCATTGTTTGCTGTATTTGTCAAAGGTTTTTTTTTTTTTTAATTTTGCATTTACTTAAAGCCAGATTTGATGCCAATGGGGGCTCAAGTTACACAGGAAGGTGCTTCGGCTAAACACTGGTAGTTTTCCTTGATCTCCATTGTCTGCTGTGTGGGTTCTGCCAGCAAACCTCCCAGCGAGTGGTCACCTTCCTATGGAGTCATTAAACCTCTCAGTGTCAGCTGGTGGGATGAGCCAGCAGCTTCCACACCTGAGCCCCCATGGCAGGGACACAGGCATTTGGATCAAGATCACTAATGAATACAGAATTCATATGCTGCTTGTCAGGGCTCCTGAGCTTTCAGTCCACAGATGCAACCTAAATAAGATGGAGGACAGAACAATTGTTGACGAAGATTAAAAAGTTTTGGCAGTTGGAAAAAAAGGGGCACACCTCATTATTCAAATGAGATAGTCTTACACTTTTTTATTTTTTGTTTTAGTTATTCATGGCATGCCTCATATGGACAAATGCCACTCACCATTATTTAAAGATCTCTTGGTCTTATTACTAAGTCTGTACATCTGAACATAGGTTATCTAGAGAAAAACATCTCTTTTACAATTAACATTATAAAGCTTTGGAGGGGGAAATAAACATAGGATATTTGGATGGAAGATACTCAAAGATGAAAACAAGAAGAAAAAAAACTAAAATTTAAAGAGAAAAGGTTCTGCCAAAACCAAGTTACCTCCCCTCTCCCTTCCCCCCACCACTCATTTCCTTACATCTTTCTGTTCCTGGGTTCCTGTTACTAAGCTTACAAAACAGATGCTGAAGGTGATTCTCCTCTTCTGATACACATGGCTTCCTGCTGTCTTCACAAGACCTCAGCAGAAAAAATGAACAGCCCAGGCCACTGGCACCTCTGCTGACCTGGAGTAGAATGCTGTCCTTACTTTGTCAAGGAATGACAGGCCCTGCATTTTATCAAGCAACTCATGAGAATTCAAATCAGCTTCACCAGTGATGTAACCAATGATGTAACCTCCCCATGTACCAATTTTCTTTTCTTCAAAATTAGGATAACAAGAATTGACCAGCAAGATTATTGAAAAGTGAAAGAAAATACAGAAAATGCTTTTAGAAGAAAGCCTGGCACACCATAAGCATCCACTATTATGGTCATTGTTTTCACTAGCTATTCCTATACTGAAGAAGCAAATACTTTCATGATCTGTGTTATATGTGCCAGACTTTATCTGCAGTCTTCACGGCCACTACATGGGTCTGTCTTCCATATTAAGCCTTCAGATGGAGAGGAGTGTACCTCTCTATGCCAAATAATCATGTTAACTTTGCTATTTGACATTTCCATTTTACTACCAAGTGCAGAAAAAAAAAAAAAACAACCACCGTATTTTAGAGTCCATTTTGTGTGTAACACCATAGAAGTTTCACTGACCACATCCAATCCTCTCAGTACCCTACAAGTAGGTCTCTGAATGCTGGCTCACAGACAAGAACTCCTACCTGCCCAGAGCCATAATACAAGTATAATGCAAACAGACGAGCAGACCAATCTCCCAATGCTAAGTTCTATGTCCCTTCTACTGACCATATTGACCTCATGCTATCCTCTTCAGGGACTATCTTTTGTACCAAAATGAACAGAGTTCTTAAAGAGCAAAATCATGTAGATCTCTGACACTACTGTTCATCTGCAGCTGAACTCTGCAGCTTCGGTGCCCATTACTGGATTGGGGGGGGGGGAGAACAGTCACTTCTAAGATTTTCTGTCAGAATACCATTTTGGAACAAAGTCTTTCATTATTTAAAGCAGATCTATAGCTGCCTGCAATGACAGATTAATTCCGTTTCCTTGGTAGCTAGGTGTTTGGCATCACATTTGTGAGGTAACCACAAGCCTTTAGGGCAATGGCTGCTCACATCTTTAGCAATCTACAAGGGCTTCTCTAGAGGCCAGCACTGGCCGAGTGATGAAATATGACTCCATAAATCAGACAGCTGAAGTGGCACTTGTATACTTCACCATCTATCTTCATACCTTCTTTCTGAAGGGTACGGGGTAAGAGCGCATCCCTCAGTACTGCAGCCAGAGAAAGGACCATCACAGTTGGTACTGACTAACCATGTGCTACTTAAAACTGCAGCCACACTAAGACTGGGGGAGGGGGGAAGAGTCCTGCTGGTGTTAGCCTGCCTCAGGCAGTGGTAGAAGCTTCAGCAAGTCATCTTCAAAAGGCAGAGAGCCAGAGCTCTAGAAACCAGCAAAAATTGGCTAGGCCTGCAGTCTTCATTGCTTTAAGTTGAGCATCTTCAAAGTCTAGAATTCTAACTGTAGGGCACAGCAGCTGCCACTGCAGATCTGATCCTCTCAGCTTTTGGCAGCTCTCAACTTGAGATTCTAGCAAAAGAATTTTTCAAGTTGCTATTATTGCCTGTCATAGATTTATAAATATTGTGCACTATCTGCTGTGGCATGGCTCTCAGGGGACGCCAAAGCATGCCAAATGCATAGCAGAATAAAAAACAGTTTCTATTCTTCAAAAAAATGCTAATTTTTTAACTGTGCTCACACGATGTGTTTGGTGACCAACTTCAATAGTACAGAATATGTATCAGAGAGGGTAAAGCTGATTGTCTTTTCCAGCAGCATTCAGCTGCTACTTTCATTAAGCTTGTTTAATTAGATTCCAGATGCTAATTTGCAAGTCGACACCAGAGGGTGCAGGACAGTTTGCCTTTGAATCATCTCTCTGTGATGTGAGGGTCCTGCCGCACACCACTACCCTTCGGCAGCCCTCGCGTGGTATTCTGACAATTAGTGCAAAAAGGGGACAGTATTGATCTTGACAGACTAAATATTAATCTTCTACCCATTTTAATGAATTATAATCTTCAAGAGTTTAAATTTCTCACTGGGCTAAGTGAAAACATTCCTTCTTACAAAAAAATAAATGAAAGAAAACTAATCTAAGCTATCTTTTCAATTCCTTATTTCCCTCCCCACCCAAAATAAAGCTCTATTAGCAATTCCTGCGATTTTCAAGAAACAAATAACACCGTATTCCCAATTACTGTGATCACATTCTTCAAACTTACCTGAAGAGACCACAGTGTGGTTAGCGCTAGCATTAACACCCAGCTAGCCTATGGGTAGCAACCACCACCAGAGACTTCATTCTTATACCAGCCTTTAATGGAGCCTTTAATTAATGGATAAGAAAAATCTAAGGGAATGGCTCTGCAATTCACAATCACCAAAAATACTTCTCAACACCCTTGTCATCAGGTCAACTTACCACATTTTAAAACCGTTATTCTAATACAAAGTCTGAATAAACACCTTTGCCAAATAATAATAATAATAATAATAATAATAATAATAAAGCATGAGACTTCACCAGTAAGAAATATACTTTTAGGGACTACGAAGATAGCTCAGCAGTTAAAGGCGCTTTTTTTGTTTGTTTGTTTGTTTTTGAGGTAGGGTCTCACTCTAGTCCAGGCTGACCTAGAATTCACTATGTAGTCTCAGGGTGGCCTTGAACTCATGGTGATCCTCCTACCTCTGCCTCCCGAGTGCTGGGATTTAAAGGCATGCACCACCACACCTGTAAAGGCACTTCTTGCTTGTAAGCCTGACAGCCCAAGTTCAATTCACCATCATAAAGCCAATCACAAAGTGGAACACACACACCTGTGATCCCAATACACCTAAGTCAATGGGAGGCAGAGCTAGGAGAATCCAAAAGCTCATGGGTCAGCTAGACTGGCACAAAGCAAGCTGTCCTTTGACTTACAGGTTTAACAGAAAGAGAAAAGAACAGGAAAATGAACATTATAAGACCACTACAGGTAACACTACAGGCCATAACCAGCTGAGAATTAAAAAAAAAACTGTTTATATGCCTTAAACCCACCATTTACTTTGCAGTTTCTCTGAAATTCTGAACAAGAGCTTTCACTCAAGATGAGTTATTGGACTGAAACAGCAGAGGCCCATCTCAGGCACTTAGAACTGGGCTGCTTTCTGGTCTGCCCTGTAGCCCATCTTCCTTTTCCTGGGTACTTCATGAGATGTACCACTGTTAAGAAATGCACAAGTTATCTTCCTGTTGTCTCACTTTCCCAACAGGAAGGAAAGTCCCATTTCCCAGGTAGTTTTTGATGACTTAAATTTTGCTTTAATTAAGGGTTATCCTGTCTCAACAAGCAAGTAATACATATTGGGAGCTGAGGACCAGGGAAGAACTCATGACCCCTGTCCTCAAGAAGCTCCCACTTCTTGACAAGTGGGGGAGATGACCCTAAACTACACATGGGGCAGGTGTGTCCAGTAGAGCAGAAAGACAACGGCACTGAGGGCTACTGGTAGACAGCAACAGTGAGGTAGAATCAACAGGAAGCAAGAACACAAGCAGAGGGCTGGAGAGATGGCTCAGCGGTTAAGGCACTTGCCTCCAGTGCCTAAGGCCCCGGGTTCAATTCCCCAGGTCTTACATAAGCCAGACCCACAAGGTGGTGGCCCTGGTGCGCCCTCTCTCTCTCTCTCTCTCTCTCTCTCTCTCTCTCTCTCTCTCTCTCTTTCTCTCCTCTCTTTCTCTGCTTGAAAATGAATAAATAAAATATTAAAAAAAAAAAGAACACAAGCAGACAAACATGACTCAAATGACCTGTTTTCTTCCCACATTTAATATATACCTCTGGGTTAAACAAAGGTGATATATTTTCATTAACAGCACACACCCATTTTCCGTATCTTAGAGAACACTATAATCAGCACCTTAATAGCCAGAACTTTATAGATATAGACTATACTTAGAAAATCAATTTGAGATAAACTGAAATGGCTGTGGGCAAGAGAGGAAGGGACTGACTGGAACGGTACTACTTGGAGGCAAAGGTTAAAGAATGTTTTAAAGAAACATATAGAAATATAGGAGGCACCTCGATGTTGCACAAAGAAATGCAACATTCAAGTGACAAATTCAAGACACAATACTAGATTATCTCTGCCCAATATACTTTTTAGTAGTCACATTTTAAGTAGGATTAAGTGAAGTTAGCTTTACTATTGCTTTTATTTAACCAATACATTTTTTAAAAACCTCACTTCAACATGTGATCTATATAATTTGTGTGTGAGTGTGTGTGTATGCATGTACTAAAGATCGGAGCTAGGGCCTCATTCATGCTAGACAAATGCTCTATCACTGAGCCACACTCCCAACTCAAGATACTGTTTAGTAGCTATTAACAAGAAGGTAGGTTTTTAAAATATTATCCAGACAGTTGTTAAGACATTCATACCTAAAACAGGTTCTGCCTTCACCTAATAGTGATTTTCATTATCAGTGTCAAGTTTCAATAACTTAAGTGAAAAGAAAAAACACATAATCATGAATCTGTTTCAGGTCTCACAGGTGACATAGAATATCAAGTCCTCCAAGGTACAGATGTGCTCAATCTAAAAATCACATTCTTCAGATTGATAGCATAAGAAGTTTTACTGATGGGATGCTGACATTTACCTTTTCTCCCCCCAAATCACATCTATATTAAATTAATGGCCTTTGAACCATTCCAAGTTCAGACTCTAAATAGTATAAAATTATTTTAGCAGAGTATTAAGCCACTTTTAATGTTTCACACTTTCAACTTTTTCTGCAATTCTCATTTTTCTTTAACACACAGAGGTTCTAATCAATTAGAAATAAGCAAAACTTTCATGAAAATTTGAAAAGATTAATGTGGTTTAAAGAAGACCTTGACATTAAAACTCTTCTATACTTAGAAAATGAGAGAACTTGGTTTTGTTTTGCTTTTTAGGTGACCTAGTACATATTATTTTTTTCTTTGTGTGTTTAAGACCCCCAAACAGTAAATAATGCCGATATGGGAATAAATTTTCACACTGAGAAATGAGAACAGAATCCTAATTTCCTTTATAATTTTATACGTAGCCCTATGTATTCTTTTTTTCTTTTTGGTTTTTCAAGGTAGGGTCTCGCTCTAGCCCAGGCTGACCTGGAATTCACTATATAGTCTCAGGGTGGCCTTGAACTCACGGCGATCCTCCTACCTCTGCCTCCCGAGTGCTGGGATTAAAGGCATGCACCACCACGCCCGACTCGCCCTATGTATTCTTAAGTGACGTAAGTCACTATCATTTTTACTAGAAAATACCTACCTTGTTTCTAATTCATGCAGCTGTCTAACAAAGGGAAGAAACCAAGTTCACCAACCATATCACCAAGGGCACAGTAGCTTCTAGCAGACCAGATTCCCCCATCCTAGGTTCTCTGGCTTTTATAGCACTAGGTTCAACTCTAGAGGGTAGAGAGACCTTTAGAGATCCAATGACCCTTATGCTCCAATGACAATGAGATCACAGAAGAACAAAGCATTTTGCTTTACTCATTGTTAAATTCTAACTTAATTTTTCATCTCCCTCCAAAGATGATCAGGCATAAGACACTGTCAAAAATTAATTCCCACCAATATCCTCTAATACTAAAACAAAACTGTTGCAAAGTCAGAAAGGGCAGAAATCTATTTATCATGAGATGGGATAAAGCACTCCTAAACAGACAACAAATTATTAAAAAATTGACACTCCCTATCAAAAAATTAACCATCAAAACCCCTAACTACAAGCAATGAAGGCTGCCCTGGACTTATGTGCCTATGTGGCACAGATGCAGTGTAGTGGAGGAGTGATGCGGTACCGTGAGCAACCAAGCATGCTGAACATGCTTTCAGAAACAGCAACAGAAGATGAGTACATTTGTCAGTGAATGGATGGCTTTTTTTTTTTTTTTTTTTTTTGCAGGGGAGGGAAGCTTGGGGGAAGGACTTCATAAGGGACATATCTATCATTAAAGCAGACAGACAATGTCTTTCAGAAAACATTTTATGAATTATGTCAAAAAATATAGTAAAAGAATCTAATATAAAAATACTTGAGATATTAGACCTATTATACCCTGAGAAGACTCCATCCCCCAAAAGAAAAAAAAATCTTGTCCCCCTCTTTTGCTGAATGCTGAAAAATCTTATAGGGATTTAAAAAAACGGATCCCATTTATTTTCAGGTAAGATCCGTGTATCTTGAATGACAAAGATAGTTGTTCTATTCTCAGTAAACAGAAAAATGGGTTGTTCTGAGATTTGGTGATACAGAAATTTTAGTATACAAGAAAACAGCCCACACTACAACGGCATGTATAGCCAAGAAGAATTCTCAACAGCCCACAGCCAGAACAAAACCCTGAAATATACTGATTCCTCAAGGTCACCACAAAGGAGGTTTCCCAACCCAAGTAGCAGGTCTCCTCAGCAAACATTATCTGTGTCAAAGAACATTCCAACTAACTATGGTACTGAATAAACTTTGAAGAAGAAATCAATTTGTAAATGTCTGACATACAACCAGAAAAACAGCTGACAGAAGAAAATTACAGGAACTTACATACCTCCATATCTGGCCTAAACTTATCTTCAAACACAGCCATAGCTGCCAAGGAACCAGAACCTGTAAGAACAAGATGCACTTTTAGTACACTTTACCAGCTCCCTCCCAGCTTTTCTATCTCAAGTCCACCCCAGGGCAGTAAAAATAGCCAAACATGCCCAATGTCATATCCAAGTACAAGCTAAGTATCAATCCTAGAGACCACATCAAAGGGAAAGGCAATGCTTCTACAAAGCCTAGAATGCTTACATTAGCTCAGGTAAACCTGCCAGGGCCCTGCTTCTACTGCTGGCAGTTTTAATTGTACACTAGTCACAATGAAATGCTAAAGTATGAAAATGAGGTTATGGAGAATTTGGATTTTTTTTAAAAAGTGAATGCTACATAATTTCATTTGTCCTATGCTGTGAGGCTTGTGCTCCATATTGTGCCTTGGCGGGCTGCTGGGCACAGCACTAAATACCAAGTGTGTTAAAAAGAATACATTGTTTTAATGAGCTGGCCCTGGTAGAGTCACCTTGACACCAGGGAAGAAACTACCATACTAGCAATGGTAATAGGACTGCAAGCCGCAGCCACTAGGTTATTCCAGCTAAAACTGTAAAACACTTTATTATGTGGCATTTATTTAGAGCTATTATTTTTAGTTTGTACTTTGAAGAGTAACAGCTGAGTAGACAAAATGATAGACAAAGACACAAAAAAATTCTTACCACAATAGCAAATGGCTGAAAGGTTATGCTGCACAGATATTAACAGAGAGCAAATTTATCCTGATCAAAGTAGAATGCAAAGGAATTACAAACAAGCCTGGGTGCCCTTTGAATGGATGCAAAAGGCATCTCAGCACTATTTGAACATTTAAACTTGCTTTGTTCAGAAACCAGAGAATCTTCAGAAAATTGTCATCTTGTCCGTACACGGTTCTGGCAATATTTCAGGATATTCCAGTTTTGGAGAGAGGATACAGTCGCCCACAATTTTTTACTCCAATTAGAAGATTTTTTGGCATTTATTACTTTTTAACTTGTTTTGCATAACACTATCTATTTAGCTGGGTCACAGAGAAAACCATATTTTCTATTTAAAATGATTTGTGTACATCGCTTGACCACCTCAATGGTTTAGCAAAGGAAAAGGCAGCGATTAAACAGTTTCAAATGAGGTGTCCTGCTGATTTTATCAAGTCTGCTGAATGTATAATGAAAAAGGAGAAGCTGACAGCAGCCTGCATTGAGGAAATACAGACTACCTTCTCTGAACCATTTAAGGAGGTCCAATTATAGATCAAATTTAAAGGGTAGAAACGGCAGATTTACAGACACAAATCAATGAACATGGTAATCCCAAGGAATATGACAGATACTCCTGTTAGGGAATATTGCTGCGGTTGAGGATCATTACCTTCCCAGCACCGGATACATCACATCTAAAGCAGTGGGAAGCGTCAAGTGTAGACCAGCATTACAAGCAATGACTATTCATTTAGGCTCTGGGAGCAAAAGACAACCCCATTTTCCCCTCTTGCCTTTTTTTCCCCCTTTAAAAAAATGCTAAAATGATGGTCTAAAGGGACATTAAAAGCCCTCGGGAAAGGAGACAAAAAATTAAGCAGATATAAAACCAGTGCA
>PVHP010054583.1:0-10403 GCA_004024765.1 Zapus hudsonius | reverse complement strand
TTTGTTTTTCTAATAGGACAAAATACTTTTCAAGTTCAGCTCTTCTCAATCCAGGCCCATCTCCTTTGACGGATGAAAAGTAAGTCACCTATGGTCTCCGGATTCAGCAGTTTTTCCTGCAGGGGAAACACAGCTCTGCATTCAGAGGGACCTGAGTCTAACTCTCCAAGAAAAATAAGCATCATGTGCAGAACACGTGGGCAGTGGAGAGCTCAATGTCTGGTTTTCACTGTCAAAGATGTTTTGTCCCTATCCAGGCCCAACCAATGGTCCACTTAGTTAGGACATGGCAGGAAGAGTGAATTCTGTCCTCTCTTCTCTGTGGGGGACATGCATGAGCTGCCACGCCCCAGGAGATGAAGAGGGAAGCTGATCAGCAAGCTTTCTTTTTTGTGGTTTCTTTTCTCCACAATGCAATTGTGGCTGCAGTTGGGGCATGGAAAATTAGAATTAGGGCATGTGGTGTGGTTGCCAGCAGCTGGGAGACAGAGTGAGGTGCAGCTGCTAGATGACATCAGCCCCGGTCTTGGCCTTCAGTGGGTCTGGGTCTCCGTCATGATGTAGCAGACTGTATTGTTTCCACTCTCTTACTCTGTCTTTGATTGATACTACAGGCAGCTTCTAAAACATGTGTCCTGCATCCCCAGAGCATCATTTTTGGGACAGGGAGGAGGGAAATGGGAGTACCATCATAAGATTTGCTCGTGCAATATATCTAATTAAACATAATAAAGATATATATAATATATATTATATATATTGTATATATATAATGTATATATATATATATAGAGAGAGAGAGAACACACAACTGTCCTTGGCTCCCAGTTATTATCTATTTTTATTGTAAATTAAAAACAGCTCTTGTGTTCATCAATGACTTTGAGGAATTCCAGTTAAATTAATACAAAATTATATGTATTAATTCATTTAATACTGTTTTTTTTCTCATTTTACAGATGAGAAAAATAGATTGTAGAAAGGGAGGTAGAAAAAACCATGCCCCAGGCCATATACACAGGGAGAGCTGAGGTGGAATTTGAAGCCAGAAGTTTGGTTCCACAATCTGTCTTCTTGATCTCTGTGGAGACATGCAGAAGCCTCTATGGTAGAAAGTTGTAGACCATTTCTTTAACGAAGGAAGGAAGGAAGGAGGGAAGGAAGGAAGGAAAGAAGGAAGGAGGGGTTGTTTCAGACCGTCAGGAACTTGTCCCTCGTCTAGAAGATGTCATGAATAGGTGTCCTCAAACCTCTTTACTGTGGAGCCTCTTGTAATGTTGAGACTGGCGACCTGGGTGATCAGTCATGTCTGGTGGACAAGATCACCTCTCATATCAGAATTGAGGCTCAATTCTGACATACTTGGCCCATGCCATAACTCTGGAATTTAGGAGAGGCTGGCACACAGCATTAGATTCAAGGGATTTCCAGGCCCTCTCTGACGACGATACCTAATTCTGCCGTGTAGTAGTGCTGCAACAATCTGCAGCAGACAGCAGTGGAGGGCCCACCTTCCCTTCCCCTGGGTTCATAAGCGTGGCCCAGGATTGATTTGTTCAACCCCTTCTGCCTGTGGACAGACTCTCTTTGGAAAGTCAATTCTGTTTCGGGGACATGGAGGAAAGACTGAAAGGTGAGCCAGGGAGTCATGCTCAGGAATGTCCCTGGGGAAATATGTGGTTTCTTTCTCAGAGCTACATTTGTTCTGAAGTCCTCGGATGGCTTAGCTCATGCTGTCTGTGAGGGTTGGAGAAGGTTGAAGTCCCAGAGGTGTCTTTCTGAAGGAATCCTCAATGCTCTTGGTACAAAGTTATGACTCATGTCAGAATAGGAAATGGCTACTTTTATGCCAAGGGGACAATCTCCCACCCCAGCCTCACATTGTCGGGGGCATTCTTCCACCACAGTCTTGCCTGAGCGCTGGCTGCAGACCCTGCCAACTCAGCTGGAATGACCCCCATGCCAAACACAGAAGGTCACATCCCTCTCTAGACTTTGATAAATTCTCTGTGGGCAGTTAAGCCTTAGGAGAAACCCTAATAAAAGGTTCCAATACACTTGAAGGCTCAGGACCACTTTTCAATGGTGTAAAAGAAATCAATTCCACAATTTCATATACAAACAATAAGAATATCAAGCTAAAATATATTTCCTTAATATCCATGACAATAAAATAAAAGAATCCTACATATCTATCATCTCCCATAAATGAAAATGCATTTTAATGAAATGTGACTCTACAAGTTTTAATGGAAGCAAATATTCAAGATGTATGGCTCCAATTCTGGCCTTAGGCAGAAAGAATAATTGTAAATATTAGTCATCTTCTATTAAAATGGACACGTACTGAGCCATGCTTTTTAAAATAAGGTTCTGAAGGTTAACTGCCTTCCAATTCTGGTGGCCCCACATCTTGATAATGTGATCTATGAAGATGTTAATTGACCTCATTGTGCCTTTGTTTCTTTAAGTGAAAATAATACCAGCTACCACTTAAGGTTGCTGTAATTCTCAGATAGTTTTCACATATGCATAATATAAACTAGTTAAGTACCCATGTGCTTAATTCCAAACAGCACTAACCTTCTTCCAGTTAAGTACTGTTATAGTTTGGGTATATATAAAATGATTCCCCATAGGTTCACATGTTTGCACACTGGGTCCCTTGCTGGTAGTACCATGTTAAGAGACTGAACTTTTAGGATTGCTGTTACCTAGAGGAAGTGGGCCACTGGGATGGGGAAGGTCTTACACAATAAAGACTATCCCTGCTGCCTTCCCAAGCTCTCTCTGCTTTGTGGTCTGTGTCATGTAATAAGCTTGGTCTTGGGCTTCCTGCACCACACACATGAGGTGTTCCTGCCACCATGTCTTCCTTACCGTAGTAGACCGTATCCCCTGAACCATGAATGCAAATAAATCTAGCCTAAGTTGCTTGGGTCAAGTTTGTTCAAAGCAAAAGGAAAAGCATCAAACACAAGGGTTTAGAAAGTGAAGGTTCTGTGCTGGAGAGATGGCTCAGCAGGTAAGGCACCCAGGTTCAATTCCCCAGTATCCACATGAAGCCAGACGCACAGTGTCTTATGCATCTGGAGTTTGTTTGCAGCAGCTGGAGGCCCTGGGGTACCCATTCTCTCTGTCTGTCATTCTTCTCTCTTTCTCTGCTTTCAAATAAGTAAATATTTTTTTTAAAAAAAGGTTTATTTCTTTTTTAAAAAGAAAGGGAAGCTTCTAAGTAAAAAAGTGAGTTATTGGGAATCCCACAGAAATTAACAGCAAAGGTAAGCTTTACGCCCAGATCTGACTGGCCCAGAGACCACGTACTTCTCCACCCAGAGAGCACTTTGGTTGCTCACAATTCTGTAGATCATGAGTGTGGATGTGGACTTGAACATGGCAGCAGGCCTCTGAGGCTTTCCTGGTTTGTGGCGATGGGGCTCCTTCCTGGTCCCCTGGAGTCACCTAACCTTCCTCTCAGCCCACACTGATGTAGCTCATCAAGACGCTCTGCTGACAAACTTCCACCACAGCAGTCCTGCTGCCCCAGACCCTGGCTTGGCCTTTCTGCCCAGGAAGCAGGGGAGCCCACGTCGGGAGTGCTTTGCCTGGAGGCCCTGGCCATTTTTTCAGCATCTGCAGCTGCCCTCTTGAGCAGCCTCTGTCCCTTTGATGCCTTGATCTGTGGTTCTGCTCTGAAAATACCTAATCCTTGGCTGGCAAGCGATCAGAGTCCAGGAATTTCTCCCTAGGGAGATGGATGCTTAGAGATGGGCAGAAAGATGACATAGCAAGAACCTGGGCCCCATCCCTAAAGAAATCACAGCCCATCCTGACCTGCTGGCAATACCCAAATCACATCTTTACAACAGCCGGCAGGAAGTAGGGAGAGAACTGAACTTGGAGCCAGTTGGAAGGCCTGGAACCAGAAGCCCAAAGGTTTCACACCTTTCAGAACAGCACCACCAACAGGTTATCAAGTGTTCAAACATGAGCTTATGGGGGAACATTTTGCATTCAAACTGCAGCACCAAGGAAGTCACCAGTTCCATCCGGGCAGAGAAGCCAGGTTTGGTGTGTCCTTTACCTGGATGGGTGCTATGACATGTCCCAGCGCTGCAGGATTTCAGAATGTCTGGTGTGATAGGAGGTCGCCCTGTGGATTTGAGCATGTCTGTCAGTCAGACTTTGTCTGCGAGGTTGGGCGCGAATTATTCTTTTTCTTGGAACAATGTGATCAACATCCCATCTGAATTGCTTTGTTTCCTAATCCTACCACTATGCGTGGGTATAAATCTAGATTTTTATTTAACACAATTTACTTTAAATAAGACTATCAGAATGTGATTAAGGGATGGTAGGTTTTGGTCTTATTTTCCACGATGAATAAAAATTGAAATAGTAGTATTATTAGGAGTGTTATTTCAAAATAATTATTTATAAAATGCATTGAGGGCTCTTGAGTACTGCTGTACTAGGTTCTTTCCACACATCATTATATTGTCTCCTCTGCAGAAGGCCTTGAAGAAAGCACTGTCATTATTCCATGACTCCTGCTTTATGCGGGAGAGAACAGAGAGAACTCAACAATGGCGGTACCAAAGGTGCCTGGAAGAGCTTTCACCCATCCACTTCACACCAAGCCCCACTGTCTTTGCTGTGAGGTTATGACTTTAGAAAGGCCCCTGCCTTCCCTATACAGGCAGCTTTCCAAACCTCTTCTTTATAAAACTGAAGTCCATCTGGTTTTCAATGGCACTCTGGTAGAGTGTCCAATTCACACTTTAAACCCATGTCTATCCAACCCTAAAATCCAAGCCAACCTTCCACTATTAGTTCTACAGCAACCCAGTACCAAGGATGGTGTCACTTGAGTAGTCCCTCTTCACAAAGGCACCCTCTCCCTCCACGTGCACAAAATCTTTGTTGCCTGCTCTGTGACACACAAAGCATGCCTGATCCTGATGGGCAAAGGCACCGTGGGTTCCCAATTCTCTCTGTCAACGAATGGCCAACAAATAGGCATGTGCTTAGTGGAAAGATAGTTTCCACGTCTTCTCTTTCGTCTACCATGAGGAGCAATCAGCAGCCCCAGTGAGTTCCACACCCACACCAAGGCTCACCTGAGGCTGGCTTCTCAAGCAAAGCCTGATAAAATGTGTGATGTATGGGCAGCCTGAGTCAAAAATAAAAGTCAGGATTTCTGTGTTTTGCAAACACCACTGTTTCTACCTTTATAATTGTATATCGTGACCCTAATAAAGAAATCAAAGTTTATCCAACAAAGCTCCAAGTGTGAATTAGAAGCAAAAGGACCCTTACACACACATAAATAAATAATCTCTGCCCCTAATTGGAGCAGAGCTAGGACTGACTCACCAAGTCTCTAGGGTGAGGTTTAAATTTGGTGGGGCTTTGATCTGAGTTTCTGGCCACACCAGTGCAGCTGAACAGATAAAGCCAGCAGGGCATGTTGTACTCAAACTCTGAAAGCTACAGGACATCTTTTTTTTTTCTACTGATGGAGAAAAGACTTCAAGCAGCTTATCAGGAGCGATAGTATGCACTGCATTTTTGCCTTCTCCAACCTTGAAACCCAAATTTCTTTCCTTTCTAAAGAAAAGAAGTCAATGTGGAAAGGGGATGGTTATTGGCTATTTCTGAGATTTGTCTGCTCTTAGCACTCCTGTATCAAGTGGGCCCCATCAGACATGGGGTCAATGGATGCCATAAATAGTCCACAGTGACTTCATATTTGTGACTAAATCCTTCGTGTGTCTGAAGACCTGGTCACCCAGTGGTCTGGTTATTGTCAAACTGCTTGACAATTGTTTGAAAGCAGGAAGACTTTTCTTCATCAGGGGGGAAAAAGTTTCCTATACCTTTTAGCATTTGAGCACATGGTGTGTGTTTTTTTTTTCCTTTAGTCCTTTTTATTAATATTCCTTAAATTCTTTGTTCATTTGGAACTAAGTGTGCTGTCGAATTCCTAGGGTCCCCATTGCATGTGTCCCGGTACTCAGCTTCCCCTGAGCCCAGTGCCTAGGACAGCTGAGCCAGCTGCTGTCTCTATTGATCGTGGGTTGAATTCAGTCCCACTGTTTCTGTAAGGATTTCCAAGAAGAGCTTGAAGCTCTAATGCCTTTATGTCATGGAGGTAAAAGAAGTCTTCACAGTCCCCAAACAGCACCAAATGGTCCAATCACTAAGCAGCATGAATTGATGAAGGGCCAGTTTTAACACTGGGTATGTGACGCTGATGAGGAGAGGGCAGACCCATGGTCATCTGGTATTTCTGTGCTAGTGGAGGAAAGATGAGCAGTAAGTAACAAAAAGTAAATAATTAATAATAATAGTGAATATGGGATTGTAGTTCCCTGGCAGAGTTCTTGCTTTGCATGCATAGGCCCTGGGTTTAATCCCCAGCACCAC
Source organism: Zapus hudsonius (assembly GCA_004024765.1). Lineage (NCBI taxonomy): Eukaryota > Metazoa > Chordata > Mammalia > Rodentia > Dipodidae > Zapus > Zapus hudsonius. The sequence goes on along the minus strand of PVHP010054583.1, from coordinate 3,974 downwards.
TGAAAGAAAGTAAAAATAAATCAACAAGGTAATTTTATAGATAAGTGGTCTAAACACAGTAAAATGGGAAAACTTTGGTGCCTAGAGATAGAGAAGACTGGAACAAATGTTTCTTTGAAGAGGGTTCTTTGGGGCTGAGATCTAAATGGTATGAAGAAAGAGCCATCTGAATCAAGGCCTCGAATGTTCCAGGCAGCATGCACTGCTGTGTGGCAGGAACAAGGAGATCTTGTTGGAAGAACCAAAAGAAAGTCACCACTATAGCAAAACAAGGGCCCAAGGGAGAAGAGGCCCAAGCAGAACTAGACATGGGGTCCTGAGGTCCTGCAGAGAGTCAGGGGGCTGACGGTACAGTGGTCTCAGAGCTTGCAGGACTGTGATGAGAAGTCACCAGAAGAGAAATCCAAGTCTTTCTTTGTATGCGTTACTGGGATTGAACTCCTGCACAAGCACTCTACCCTTAGCTATATCCCTAGCCCTGTTTTTGCTTGGTGTTTTGAGCCAGGGTGTCTCTAAGTTCCTGTAACCTGGGAAGGCCTTGAATCTCCAGCCTCATGTTCAGCCTCTACATAGCTGAAATAACAAGCCTGTGCCTCCAAGCCCAGTTAGAAATACAAATCTATCTATCTATCTATCTATCTATCTATCTATCTATCTATCTATCTATCTATCTTCAAGTAGAGAGACATAGGAGACAGGCAGAGAGAATGGGCATGCCAGAGCCTCCAGTCTCTGCAAACAAACTCCAGATGCATGCACCACTTTGTGCATCTGGCTTTACGTGGGTACTGGGGAATCAAACACGGGTCATTAGGCTCTGCAGGCAAGCATCTTAACCACTAAGCCATCTCTCCAGCCCCAGAAATCCAAATCTTTACCTAGATTCCTTAAGGTATTAAATGGTCCTAAACTAGCTTAACACTAGAAGCCAAACATCTGTAATGCTACCCAAGAGTGAGTCTACCAGAGCTGTAATGTCTTTAGCCATTGGATCAAAACTCCTTATTACAGGCTCCAAGGAATTTCCACAGTTGACTTCTGCTTTCTGTCATCTCTCGCTGATTCTGTGTGCTCATGTTATGAAGCCTCCCTTTTCCTCAGCCATTGTTGCCCTTCTGAAAGATTGTGTAGCCCATGAACCCCAACAAGCTCTCTTCCTTATCTCAAGGTTTATCTTTTGTTCCTTCGAATTCTAACCAATCACCTTAATGTGTTAGTCCCTACCTCAAGTATCCCATTCCCATGTTGCAACATTTACTCTGACTGCAGTTCATGCCAGTTCCAGGTACCAGAGTTTGGGGGGAGGGGGTGAGAGTGGGAATTGGAGGCAAGAGGATAGAAGTTCAAGGTCATCCTTAACTGCACAGCAAGTTTGGGAGCAGCCCGGACTACAGAGAATCCCATCTTTACAAGAAAAGAGTTTAACTGGAAAGTCAGATCCAGATGCTGAAACACTGAAGCTGTATTAAGCTGTGTGGTGGTTTATGATGAATGTAAGGCTGAGATATTCAAAATTAATGTTGTCCATAGAGTGACTACTTTGTTATTCCACCTCCATTCATAAAAAAAAAGACATCGGACAGGAGTTTCTTTTGAGCAATGGCATATCAGCCTTCTATTAAGAAGGAGCTTTCTCTGTGTCCTTGACTCTGATTATGGAATGTAACCCATGTAACCACCATAGTTTTGTAACTTAGACCAGATTACGCTTGACCTAAGCAAGAACACAGCCTTGAGGGACAGCTCAGTGCTCCACCAAAATTAAAAAAAAAAACTTATATACATTTTCTTGTTTATTTCTTATAATATCACTGAAACTGGAAAAATGAAGGCATTTGTTTAACATGGCTGCCACCCTCGAAGATGATGGCCCATTTACTCCAACTTCCATATAGTCTGGCTTTTTCTGTTCACCTCCTATAGGCAACAACACCAACCTATGTCACCAGTAGTATGTTATAGTATGTTGTAGAAATGGTGATGTGTGGCTTTCATGGCCAGCATAGCTTCTGCCTTCCTTTCTCTTCTGGGTCATTTGCTCTGGGAGAAGCAGCAGATATCTTGTAAGGAAATTCAAGAAGCCCTGTGTCAAGATCTGCATGAGGAGAACCTGGGGGCCCCCACCATCAGCAGAGATAACTAGCCAGGAAAGGTAGTTACCTAGGAAGTGGACCCTCCAGACCCTCTCTACCACCACTGGGCCATGGCCCCATCAGGATCACTAATATGATCTCACAAACCATTGCATCCCAGCCAAGCCCCTCTAAATTTCCAGTCCTCAGAGACTCTGTGACATAATGAATGCCTGTTGTTTGCCAACAAGGGTTGCACAGCGGTAGATACCTATTACAGAAACTCTTTCCCGCATTTGATTAATGAGAGTGTGGACTCCAAGATGTCAGGGACTTGCTAGGAAGCAGAAGGGTGGCAATCTGGCACCTTTCTGTTTCATGCTATAGCACTCTCACCTCCGAGCACTGCTGCCTGGGGCATCTGACTCCTTTAGCATGAGTATGTGTGTGCTTGTGGGGTGTGTGTGTGTGTGTGTGTGTGTGTGTGTGTGTGTGTGTGTGTGTGTGATCATGTGAGTGGGGCATGTGTGGAGGTCAAAGGACATCATTTCAGGTGTTGCTCCCTTGCCTTCCACCTGGGTTGAAGTAGGCTGACTCTCTGGTTCACTGCTCCATTGGCCAGACTAGCTGGTCCCCCCCCCCCGTTTCTAAGACATTCTCCAGTCTCTTCCCATCTCACTGGGACTATAGAAGCCCACCACAGCTTCTAATATGAACACATCCCACACTTCCAACCTTATCTGTCTCCCCAGCCTACGTCTGACTTTTAAAAATCCCTATCAGGGAAGAGCAAGAGGCCACAATGACTTCATCTCAACCTTGGAATGAGGCTTGATTTGGGGCATTACCTAAGGCTTTGGAATTGGCAGGATCCAAGCAAGGAGATGACTTGCACGTTTGTATAAAGTGTCTGGCTGATCGACTCCAATTAAAGCTCTGTGCTCACACAGCTCACATTCAGCCGTCTGATGTTTCAAGGCTTCTCCATTTTATGTACTTCCTTATCTTGTGATTTTTCAAGAACACTTAAATCCCTTGCCTAAATAGTCTATTTCCAATTATGACTTCTACTGAACTTTCTCAGGAAACTTTCTTTGCTTGTTATTTAAATTAAAATGCAGTCTTGGTGCTGGATGACAATAGAAGCCGGTGAGTTCCTAAAGCTGATTCTTTGCCTTTGACATTGACCATCATTTGGAGAATGATGAAACCTGCTAAAAGGATCATCACTGGTTTGCCCCCCCCCCCAGCCACACACACACAGCATAACATGCATCGCTTTCTTTATAAAAGGATTTCCTTCATAGTAGAGGCTTTCTGCTCCTACCATGGAGCCTCTGTTTAGTGACCTGATTTTTCAGCATCTTCCCCAGGACTTTTAAGCTTTGGTTTTTCCCGCAGATCAATTCATTGAACTCACCAAGCCAAAAGAAAACGAGTAAAATTTAAGATCTTTAGAAAGGGAAAAAAGTCTTTTACCAGTCAGACTGCCTTTTTTTTCTAGCTCCTCAGTTTAGTGGTGGCAGGAGGCAGTGGCAAGAGGCTTGATGGGGCTCAGGGGATAATTTGTGTCTCTCTCGATTGGCCTCTTTGTCCCAAATAGTTGGGCTTACCTTTTAAGACCCATTCTAACACCCAGCCCTGAATTCCTAGTCTGAGGATGCCCGGATGCCCGTTGTAAAGCCTGAAACTGTCTCAGTTTAGGCTTCTGGGCATCCCCAAGCTGGCCATGGCCCAACAGAAGAAAATTAGCCTAACTAGCTACCTGGCCTTTCTCTTTCTGCCCCTGAGAGGAAGTGGGCCTGTGGTAGTATGTTTCAAGCTCCATGCTCAACAACACCCCTCCCCAAGAATTCACCATACCTTCTGGGCTTCTCAGAACACACTAGACAGTGAGCATGG
>PVHP010054582.1:0-10404 GCA_004024765.1 Zapus hudsonius | reverse complement strand
AAGAAAGTATAAAATGCATTGCATATATTATATATTTATACATCCAGTATTTGTGTGATAAAAGTTAATACATATATGTATTTTCCCAGGAGTATGTGTGTATATATAGTTTGTGTGTGTATGTGCATGCATGTTTTCAGCAATATATGCCAAGTTTTGAGGCTCAGGATCCCACTCAATACTCCTATTAAGGCATTATTCATTAATTTGAGAAGAAGAATGAAAATGAGTGCACCAGGGCCTCTATCCACTGTGAATGAACTCCAAATTTACATGCCACCTTGTTCATCTGGCTTCACAGGGAGCTCAGGATTCTTTTCCACATAAACCTTTCCCTCTCATGATGGGGGCCCTCTGATACCTCCTCTTCTGCTTGTTAAAACTCTCCACATTTTCTCCCCACACTGGTGGCTGGAGAACTCCCCATGTTCCCTTAAATAATAAAGTCTCCCACTACACCTTAATATCTTGTGGTCTATGATTTTAATTCTTTAAATTTTTAGATAAGAATTTGGGTATGCCTTAAATTTTGGGGTGCATTGGAATTTATGCTGGGCATTATCTAAATTCTCAGTTCACCACCACTACAGTTTGAACTTTGGCTGTTTGTGCTTCTTGGCTATTGGTGCTTGAGGTTGGTGAGACAGCTTCTCCTGCCATGGACTTCTGGATTCTTTCTACATAAAATAGACTCTTTTCATAAGCTCTTTCTTATCTGATGTTGGTCCCCACAATGAAAAATACCTACAAAAAATATGTTGAAACCACAAACGCAAAGAATAAACCACAGACTGAAATTTAGGCCAAATTGAAGCAAGCTGTATTTTTGCCCACAGGAACTGGCCAGTGGCTGTCTCAACCAAATGCAGGGCTCCAGAGACTAGCAGCCAACAAAGGAAAAAGTGGGGTTTTAATTTCCAAAACCTCGGAGCATTTCCAGTAAGGAATTTGTCAAACAGGAGTGTAATTAGGCAGGACTTACAGAGGTGAAATAGTGCAGTTAGCTGTAAATTCTATGTGAGTCAAAATAACTAGATAACCTCTTCAAAGTATCAGCAACTTTTAAGGCATGTTTATCCATTATCTTTACATCTGTGTTTGTCCTGTCTGTTTCTCAGGGCAGCAGTCTCCTCTAGCATAAACTATCCTTTCTTGTCTTATCTTCAAGGATTTCTTTCTGTTAGGTTTTCTGAGATAATTTGGTTGCTGAGGGGGGAGAAGTTTGGTCTCCCTGTAGTTAATTCTTTTACAACTTTTAGCCATTAATCCTTTTGCCCTGTTGGCATTTTGTCCTCTGCATGGCCTGGGTCTTCTCATGGCCCCGGAAGATTGATAGCATAGTCAGGGTGGGGAGATTCATTGGAGGGGTAGAGCACACTCAGAAAACTTCCAGGCCAGTTTAAGGTATGGTCAAATCAAGCAGAACTTTGTTGCAAAATAATTTCTAATTCCAAGATGGCATTTCTCTGGTTCTTCATATTTTGTTACCTAGAAGTGAGGCCATTGCTGCAATGATTTTGACCATGTGGGTTTTGGTTTTTATGTACTTATTTTTGTTAGGGATGTGGAAGTACCCGGTACATTGGACTGGAGAAGCCTTGCAGTGCTGTAGGCTGAGCTTTATGGGCTGCTCTATTGTGAGTTTGAAAACTCTCTCGTGGAGATAATTGTGGACTATGCCTTTGGAATTTTTAAAGGAGAAAGAATGAACTTGGTTAATATTTGGTTACGGGCAAAAAAAGAAAAAAAAAACTGGTTGGGTTATTCTGCCCTTGCCCAGAGAGCTTGATAAAGTGTTAATTTAAAAGAAATGAACTGGTGTTTGGCCAAAAGCATCAAAGAGAAAAATATGAAAAATGTTTGGCTTTTCACAGGAAAAACAAATCAAGCAAGTTTGAATTTACAGGACTAGAAACTGGTTTCATGTTACTTAGTCTTCAATTATGAAGGTTATTAGCACCATTAAGGGTGGATTAACTGCATTTCATTGAGACAATGCAAAAGATACCTAAGGGTGAAACCCACCCATGGAAGGGTGTTCTTCAATGTCTAGGTTTATTCCCCCTATTGTAGTCAACTTACTCTGTTGTTGCATAGAAAAAACCCAAGCAAAAGTGGCTTGTGGAGGAAAGGGTTTTTTTTGGCTTACAGATGCAAGGGGAGACTCCATCATGGCAGGAAAAATGATGGCATGAGCAGGGAATTGGACATCAAATCTGTCACAGCACTGCAAACAGCAGCAGGAAGATGTGCCAAGTACTGGCAAGGGGAAGCTGGCTTAAAACCCCATAAGCCCACCCCCAGCAACACAGCTCCAGCAAGGTTATATAACCCAAACTGCTATCCGCTGAGGATCAATCAATCAGAACACATTCATTTGTTTGTGGGGGACACCTGGATCAAACCATGGCAATCCACCTCTGCCCCCCCAAAAACTAATAATCATACATGATGTAAATACGTGTTCATCTCAACTCCTAAGTCACCACAGCTTTCAACTGAGCCTTATACCAAAAAATAAACCCGTAATGGCACAGAATATTCACACTGTAAAACATGAGGCATAGCAAAAACAGATTGAACCAATACAATATTTAAAATAAGTAGGGAAGCATCAATTTCTAACTCTGAATTCAATAATTCTAATTATAGTCTCTTGAAGATTCAATTCCACGCCTCTAACTTGGCTACTCGCAGTCTGGTAAAACTTCTTCCAGTGCTTGCAGCTCGCCTTGGCAGCCTCCCATAATCTTGGTATTTTACTGGGTCTCCATTGCAACTAACAGTACATCTTCGCAGCTCCATTGGGACTCCATGCAGGCAATCCAGCACACCTGCGTCACATTGCTGATTGACATTGTTCCAAAACAAAACTGTCTTGCAAATCAAATGATCTTTTCTTCCTGCATTTCTTTTATTCCATAGTACAAATTGGGCTATCAATTTGTTAATCCAGAGGGGAAAAAAGCATTTAGGTCCTTAACTTCAAAGATTCTGCATTCTTCCTGTTGTGCCAATGCAGATCACCAGACCCAAACTCAATGTTTGTAATCTCTCAAACAATCACAGTTGAACAGGCAGCGGTTTCAGCCCAAAGATTTTATTTCTTTCTGTGCCATTTCCATCTGCTCACACCAGTTCATCTTTACATAAAGCAACCCTGTACAGGTTCACAGGACACAGGCAGGCAGAATGCAGTAAACCTCTCTAAAAAACTGCTTCTGGAACAGTCCTGACAAAGTTCTTTCTCATCCTTCTAAGCAAAACCTTACAGTCACTATTTCTGACTGCATTCAGGTCTTTTAACTCTGACCAAAATGGTCCATCAAGCTGTACTTACAGCATTGCAAGGTGTCTCTTAGGACTAGGTTTCAAATCCTTCCACCTTCCTTCTACAAATCAATTCCAAAATGCCAAAGCCATAGAATCAGGGTTCTATCAGCAACATATGACCCTGATCTCTTATACCAAAATTGTTGTAGTCAAACTTACTCTGTTGCTTCACAGAAAGAACCCAATCAAAAACAGCTTGTGGAGGAAACCGTTTATTTGGCTTACGGATGTGAGGCAGAGAAAACTATGGCATGAACAGAGGATTGGACATCACCTCCACCATAGCGCTACAAACAATGGCAGGAAGGTGTGTCAAATACTAACAAAATGAAGCTGGCTTATCACCCCCATAAACCCACCGTCAGCAACACAGCTCCAGCAAGGTTGTATAACCCAAACTGCCATCCGCTGAGGATCAATCAATCAGAACACATTCATTTGTTTGTGGGGGATACCTGGATCAAACCATGACTCCCCCACATCTGGATTTACAAATTTCGGTATATGTCCCACCTGTTATTAGTTTTGGAAGTATGGAAAATGCAGGGAAGACCAGGAAGTGGACACAATTCCAGGAATGTGAAACAAGGATGAAATCCATGGGTAGAGGCAAGAATGGCCATTGCATGAAAGTAAACCATTTCCAGGAGTTGCTGAGATGCAACATGGGTACCCACAGCATTGTGTTGCAATGCAGTAGAGCCGCTGTATGAAGATAAATTTGATCAAGTAGCTGCTGTGATCTGGCTTTGTGAAACAGGAATGAAATCCCTGTGAGGGGACTAAATAAAGCCATTTTATGGAACTATGAAGATGAAACAATGAAGATGGCTTGCAGTGTAGACCCCAATATGTTTTGGATATACCAGGACTGTGGGTCTGCTGTCATGAAGCACTGCTAACACAGGATGGGGTTTTCCCTGGTCTATCCAGCCCAGTTTCACTGGCAGAATTGGAACCCAAAGACCTTTGTCTCTGATTGTGGATGTTGGACTTGAACTACATATGTTTGACGTTTACCTGCTGGTTATTGGTTTTTGCATTGGACCAGTTTCTCCTTGCCTTTTAGCAAGTGAAATGTTTACTCTCTGCCATCATACTTAGGAAGGATGTAATGCAACTTATGTTTTGCTTTTACATGGCTCAGAATTATGAGATAGTCTTGAATTTCAGGTGAGATTTTGAACTTTTGAAAATTGTGAAAGTTGTTAAAGACTATGGGGACCTTCAAAGTTGGACTGAGTGGTATTTGCATTGTGAGATTATCAAGATTCTATGGAAGGGGTGGAGGCTGGTGGTTTGAATATGCATGCATGTCTACCATAGCCTCAGGGAAGTTTGATTAACATTCAGTTTCCTTGTTAAGTTTCCGGTATGCAAAACCCTGAAATAAGTGTGTGTGTGTCCCTGGGAGTGAATCTTCTCTCCAGACCTAATAGGTGTATAAAGAGCCAGGTTTGAGCTATGGTTGTTTGTGCTTCTTGGCTGTTGGTATTTAGTGATGATGGCAGTTGTTTCTCTCTGCCATGAATGCTAAATTGAGCCATCTTTCACCATGATAGAACTTATCCTGAATTTGTTTAAGTCTAAATTAAGCCCTTTTATCCCATAAATTACTTCTGTTCAGATATTTGTTCAAACATCAAAAAAAAAAAATTGCGACACCAAGTTTGTTTGTCCATGAATTTCTGGGGAATTTGTCGGCCTTCTCATCCTTGCTTGCTCTAGACATCCTGAGATTACAGGTGTCCCAACACCGAGCTTTACATTGGTTCTGGAATCAAAACTCAGGTAACCATCTTTGCACTTAAACCAACATTCCTGGTTGAGCAAAAGGTTTCACAATCAGGAACAACTTGTATCCCTCTGCAAAGACATTTTTGTGATGAATGTTTAAATTCACAGATGTCTGTAACTTTTACAGAAGCAGTTGGAACCTGAATTTTTATCCGTTTTAGTTCTATTCAGTATACATATGTAATAAGTTCTTGGCTGATTTATTATCTCCTTTTTCTTCTTTAGTAGTTTTCTGCTATGTTCTAGTCTACATTTATGTCTTGAAAAAAATGCTAATGGTATTCTCTGCAAAGAGAGAGGGAGTTAATATTGACTAGTGACAAGCTCTGAAAATACATTCTCTTCTTTTTTTCAGGCATAGAAAATTCTCCTAATGGAAAGAATTTCACCAGAAGCTGAAGCTGAAACATAACCAAAGTCAAATAAAATTTTGCGTTAGTCCACAACCATTCCTGGAATGTTACTAACTTCTTCACAGACTATGCAAGCTAAATGAATGCCTTTTTTTGTGAAGCAATATCTATGCCTGTATATGCATATGTCTTTCTGGTATTCATTTATTAAATTTTCCCAGCTATGTGATACTTTTATTTATTTTGCTGAATAGAAAATGACAGAATACAGAATAAATTCATTCTATGATGATTTTCAAAATGCTCATTATGTTCAAATACCAACTAAATGTCCAAGGGCAAAAATCCTATCTTGGACTCAAGACAAACTCCTTGAAGCTGTAAATCTGTGAAAAGAAAAAAAGAAGGAGGAGGAGGAGAAGAAGGAGAAGAAGAAGAAGAAGAAGAAGAAGAAGAAGAAGAAGAAGAAGAAGAAGAAGAAGAAGAAGAAGAAGAAGAAGAAGAGGAGGAGGAAGAGGAGGAGGAGGAGGAGGAGGAAGAGGAAGAAGAATCTGTAACCAAGACAGAATGGTGGAATAGGTGCAATGTAAATCGTATTCCAATATCTAGAGAGAGATTTCTATTATCTTTAGTAATAGTGGTCATGGGCTCCAAGAAAGTTCTTTAATATTTAAAATATTAAACCTGACATTTAAGACAAGCCTTTCAAGATTTGATGTCATTAGTTTCCCTTGGGATGTTATGACATCATCTGAATTTTGAGAAGAATGTGTCGCTTCCTCCATGGCTTCGTTGATGTCAACCCACATGTCTACTGCTATTGTTTCATATTTTTTCAAGGGCATCCATATTTGCCATTGGGAAGTTATTATGTGGCTGACTCCACAATCCCAGGGTCTCAAGATTGAAAAAACATACAGGGTCCATTAACTATTGTCCTAGCAAATGTTCTTTGGGGAGCTCTCTCCTACAAACACATTTTCCCCTGATCATTAAAGGCTTTAAAATACATCCTATGTAATCTAAGTGAAGGCTGCCAGCTGCTATCTCTCTTGAATTCAGAGTACCTGAATCTTTCATCATGAAGGCATTTTTTTTGCCACCAAGATTTAATGATTTGGATCTCTAGAGTAGCAAGGAGTAATCATTTGGCTTGTTTGACCCACTGTAGGGGTACTCAGTGCTGTATGCAGCATCAGGGATAAAGTCTTGTAGAAATATGTTCATGGAAACTATGAGAGCTCATTTCCTAAAACAATTTTGTTTTCCTACTCTGGTGGTGCTTTTAATTAATGCCTTTATGATTAGCACATCTTCCTTTTTTAAATATTTTAGTCTCTTTAGCAGGAGGTTGGTGAAACAGATCCTCATACATTTTGCAATAACTCACCCCAGAAAAGTCTAAGTTTCAAGAGAACTACAGGAAAAAGTCCCTTTGAGTATGGTTCTTCATAGATTACTTCTTGTACTATTTCTCAGCACTTAAAGGTTTGAGCATCTCTCAATATTCTATTTGGTAGAAACCTTTGTGATCATTAGTTTCTGAGAGAAATTCATCATTCAAACTTTAACAAACCTGAATATTCTAATATACTTATAATCTATTCATTTATACATTATACATCTATACATCTATACATTCTCACATTATTTTCTTCAAATAAATTTAGCACAATTTTTGAGTGTTTTTGAAAGCATGCTATATTTTCCTTTGACTTAATGGTTGAAAACATATTCACATAAAACTCTAGTTATTGACATAGTATAAATAATACTTAAAAGTAGGTGGTTGTACAAAGACATATTTATCACTTAAATGCCTCTTGATGAGATATTTTAACATCTTAAAAGAGACACTTTTTTAAAAAAAATGGGTTGCTTCTACTGACAATGAAAATTCAGGATGTCTTTTGAAACACGATTCTTATTTTCATTTGAATGTGCATTCTAACTGTGGTTATAGTTTTCCCTAATACCTTAGGTATTGGGCAAGCATTTTGATTATGATATAATTCTGCACCATCCTCAGTTATATTCTGCTTTGATTTTCAGTCATGACTACTGTTGATTCTGTCACTATGATGTAATCAAGAAGTTTTCTCTCCTGATTGCATCATTTGAATTCTTTAAATTCTGATTGTCAATCTCATACGCAACTGTCTCATACACAACTGTAGCAGGTGTCATTGCTCAAATGGTCATGGCCACCTGGCATGCAACTTACTTTGCCCAAACCTGTTCTTACTCAGGTGCTTCATTCTAAGCAATCAGGGATGGTAATTCAAATAATGTAGATGCCAACACATGGCATTTCCCCAGGTGAACTTTTATCCTCTGTGAAGAAATCAAGAATGGAACTGAGCTCAGTGTCTGAATCATTGCAATTTCTTTGTTTTTGTTTGTTTACTTGTTTTGAGGCAAAGTCTCACTCTGGCAAAGGCTGACGTGGGACTCGCAGTGTTAACCAAGCTGGCCAGGATCTTATAACCTGGAACTCTGTCATCCAGGTGAGCCTGGTCTCACCCTCCTGAGTGCTGGGACTAAAGGTATGAGTTACCATGCCTGTTCCATAACAATCTCTTATTTACTTCTTTGAGAATATAGGTTATCACATTTTATTGGTCCATTACTTTTATTTATGATCACATCAGAACACAGAAAACACACAGCATGTGGTAAATGAGACCCATAGTGTTGAGCTAATTGTGTTCATGTATTCATGTGACGTTTGTACTCTGAAATCAACCATAATTCAGCATTTACACTTCAGAAGTAGCAATGTTCTACTGATTATGGATCATCTCCCCACCTGTCCCATCCTACCACATGCAGTTGATAAATATTTACCATCCGTAACTTGCACACATGCGTTTTAGATAGAATATATTTCAATAGACAGGATAGATGAGATATAAAGCAGCTTTGAGTCAAAAGTTACCCATGTAGATGTCCAGAAAGCAATAATTACATAATTAATTCTAGCTCTAAAAGGTAGGAAAATAACAGCAAAACGTGACACTTAAACCATTCAGTTCCACAGACCCCCTCCCTTTGAGTGGGATGTGTTTCTAACTAGTGTTCAAACCTAGATGCTAAAACGGATTGGTCAGGCATGTACCAACCAACTGTCTCTATGACTTACCTGTCTGAGGTCTTAAAAGCCACTGAAACAAAAGTCCACCACTATAGTTTATCTTCTAGTGGTCTATCATTTTAACCCTTTAACTTTATAGACAAGAATTAGGGTACTCCTTAAGTTCTGAGGTGCATTGGAATTTGCTGGGTACTATCTAAATTCTAATCCCCAGCTCCCCCATTACAAAAAGGTGTTGTAATAAGAATTTACTGGATCAAGGGGGTGGGATAATAACACGGGTAGCTAAAGGGAGCTGTGCTCTCCTAGAAAAAGACCTCTGAACTGCTCAGATCACAGAGATAGATTGGGGGGGGGTGAATCACATTTACGGGATTTTCAGGAAATATCTGTTATTGTATTGAGCACCACTAAACATGGGCTGGAGCTGTGAGGGGAGAGATCTGGGCTATTAAGCATAAACTGCAGCCCTGGGTAGGAAGGTTGAGCAGGCCCTCACTCTGAGAATATTAGTCCAATCCCTGCTTGTAGAACTTGTGTTGAAAAGCCTGATTCCAGTGTCCTTGAATGGAGCCATGACCAGCAGGGGCTGCTCCCCCTCCCAGGCATGCAGGAATGCTAATGAGCCCTGGATCTCGTTTCCTCACAGCCCAGTGGTCTGTTGCCCCCAAGAAAAACCCCTCATAAGGTTACAGCTCCTTTACAGCTATCGCCATCTGTTATATGGCTGGAATTATGTAATTGCTGCCAAAAGACTTGACCACAGGAAGCTCCCCTTTCACCAGGGTAAGGAAAACCCTCTATGCTAATAAGGCATCAACAAGCTACCTCTTCCCGCCAATCACCTTGTGACCAGTACCCTTGCATTTTCTGTCTTCTGGATAAAGGTCATTCTCCCACCAAATAAACAAACTGTTCACTGAAACTGTCTCCCGAGAGGTCTGACTTGTGCATGCTCACGACCACCAAAACTCTGTCCTCCCATCTCTGTGGATAAACAGGGCATCCAAGGACCTACATTAATGTCTCCACCAAACCAATCAACTTGCATAGCATATAGGCAGGCAGTGGGCCGTTGTCTACAAGAGGACCTGACCTCTCTGATTCTTGCTGACTCTGGCTGAGCCCAGTCATTCTGACACTCACCATACGACAAGTATGTGGCAACTGATCATTGTCACTGAAGGAAAACTCTCACAGAGGTATTTGATAACACACACACACACACACACACACACACACACACACACACACACACACAGGAGTCTTTATTTAGAACTAGGATATTTATCTAGGGTCTTCTATCTGTAGGTCCTAAAAAAGGCAGCTGGTCAAAGAAATAAGAAGATAATATTTTTAGAGCCAAATGATAAAAGTCCAAATCTGAGTATAAAAGAAAGCTGTTGTACTAATAAATAATTGTTAGGAAGATGGATAGAACTTGTAAAGATTTTTCACCTTGTAAAGCAGATTGAAAATTAATATTGTGGGTGTTTGATAAATCCAATGATGGATACTTAATGAAAGAAATAAAATAATGTTTGAGAAAAATCACTGAGAAGCAGAGTGAAGGATGGCTACTGAGTGAGGTAAAACTCAAGCATTTCAGAGATGACTGAGAAAGTAAAGGGACAAATATTGAGGGGACAACCGTGTATGTGGGCAGCAGAGACAGTGTAGCTCCAACAACTTCTCAAGACAACTATGTAATTTGTTCTCCTCCCATTTAGATACAACTGAGGATAAGAGATTTTGAAACTAATTTTTCTCTTTAGAATAAAAAGAAATAGATATGTTTAAAATTCTATAATACAATGTATATCGAGT
>PVHP010054581.1:0-10414 GCA_004024765.1 Zapus hudsonius | reverse complement strand
AGGGGAAGCTGGCTTATAACCCCCATAAGCCCGCCCCCAACAACACAGCTTCATCGAGGTTGTAAAACCCAAACTGCCATCAGCTGAGGATTGATCTATCAGAAAACATTCAATTGTTTGTGGGGGACACCTGTATCAAACCATGACACTAGTAAATAGAGTCTAAATGAAAGTAGGAATAGCCATGTTATTATCAGGTAAAATCATCTTTAAATCAAAAGCAATAAAGAGAGAGAAGAAGAATTATTATATAATGATGAAAAGGTCAATTCAGCAAGAGCAAGAAACAATTCTAAATATACCCATAACCAATATAAGAGCACCTAATTGCACAAAGCAAATATTATTGGACCTATTAGGAGGGTGGACTCCAAAGAAACAAGAACTGGAGATTTGAACACCCCACTTTCAGCAAAGGCTCTATTATCCAGGCAGAATATCAACACAGAAACAGTAATGTCGGAGCTCAGAAAGGAATCTAACAGAACATTGCATTTAACAGCTGCTAAATATACATTTTTAAAATCATAAGTGCATACTCATCCTGAGGACAGATCACATAACAGGACATAATGCAAGTTTCAGAAACTTAAAAAAAAACCTTTAAATCATTGCCAGCATCCTTTTCAATAGCAATGCAGTAAACTGAAATCAATACCAAGAAAATCTTTGGAAATGATGAGATATATGAAAAATAAGCAACAATAGGTCAAGGAGCAATCAGGAAGGAAATTTAACCATTTTTTAAAAATGAAATAAGTGAAAATGGGGACACAGCACAGCAAAGCCTATAGTATACAGCAAAAGCCATATTAAGAAAGAAGTTTCTGGCACTCAATGCCTGCATCTTGAATAACATACTCCTGTGTCTCAAGGAATGTAAGAGACAAGGAGAACTGAAAGCTGAAGTTAGTAGGACAGAAGGCATAACAGAGGTCAGAAATGAAGTAACATGGAGATGCAAGTGCAGTGCAAAGATCAGCAAAATGAAGAGCCAGTTCATGAAAAAAGACATGGAAAAAATAAATGAAATATATAAAGATTTGACTGAGAAAAGGTGAGAAAAAAATCTAGCAAATGAAATCAGAGATGAAAAGGGACAGATTACAGTAGCATAGACATATTAAAAATCATCATAGATTATCAAGAAAAAATATGAACCAAAATCTTTATAATTTCAAGAATCTGGGTAAATTCCTAGAAACATTAATTTTACTAAGAATAAATTGTAAATAGCTGACATCCTGGCAAGAGATGAGCCACCCCAGACCTACCGTGGAGGATACACATGGAACCCTTCAGAGAGTGGTGGGATAAGCAAGAGACCTGTAACCACAGCCAATCAGTCAACCCAGGATAAGCCAGACAGACAGACACCAAAGATCTTCAACACAACCTAAAGCAGAAGTACAGAGACCATGTAAGACCTCAACAATAAAGCAGCCTTAATACTCACCCATCATGACTCAAAGAACTGAGTGGAAGAGGGGAGGAAAGACTGTAAGAGCCATGGTGGAGGAGAATAACCAGAGACATGGTCTCCCTCAGTATCAACCTACAAAGGAGGTGGAACTGGGTTGACTCCTGGGCTATCCATAACCCTCTACCCCATGGATTGATCCAGACTGCCCATGGAGGAGGATATCAAGACGATTGGGGACAAGGAAGAGGGAAATCGGGGAACTGGGGAAACCAACACATTACTTGCTCATTTGGTGTATATAAATATGGACAATAACAATATATTTTATTTAAAAAAATAAATCATATAGACATTAAAGAGAAAACCCTGAAGGGATTTTACCTGATTAATTTGTATTGAAAAAGAATTCTTGATGATTAAGACACTGAATCTGTTAGATTTAGAATGTTTTCAATGTTAAAAGTAATGTACATATGATCAGAATTTAAATAATGTGATGTTGTAGACAGAGATCAGGCACGACAATCAGAGTCAGTGTGCTAATAACAGCAGCACAGACACCAACCTCCATTAACCCTTCAACATGGCAGGGCTTAGAGCAAACCTCACAGTTATATCTCTGAATATAAATGGACTTTACTCCTCTATAAAAAGACACAGACTTGCAGGATGGATCAGAAAAATGGACCCTTCCATTTGCTGCCTTTAGGAAATGCACCTTACCTCTAAAGACAGCAATCTTCTGAGAGTAAAAGGATGGAAAACAGTTTATCAGGCATGTGGAAGTAAAAAGCAAGTGGGTGTGGCCACATTAATCTCTAACAAAATAGAATTTACACCAAGATCAATTAAAAAGGATAATGATTGTCACTTCTTACTCATCAAAGGAATGATCCAACAGGAAGATATCACCATCATTAACATATAGGCACCAAATTTGTGTGCAACACAGTTCATAAAGGAAACCCTACTCAAAAATAAAGCAGAAATAGACTCTTAAGTCCATCATAGTAGGACACTTTAATACACCTCTATCATCTCTAGACAGATCAAGCAAACAGAAGATCAGCAGGGACATAATGGAAATTATTTTTTCTATGTCTGTGAAGAAAGAGGTTGGGATTTTTATCAGCATGGCATTGAATCTGTAAATCACTTTTGGCAGGATTGCCATTTTTACTATATTGATTCTCCCTAACCATGAGCATGTAATATCGTTCCATCTTCAATATAATAATAATTTCTAAATTTATTTGGAAGGGCAAAAGACCTCAGATAGCTAAAACTATTGTAAGTACAAAATCCTATTTAGGAGGTATCACCATGCCTGACTTCAAAGCCATAGTAACTAAAACAGCATGGTACTGGCATAAAAACAGAAAGACAGATCAATGGAACAGAATTGAAGACCCAGCTTTAAATGGAAGTAACTTCAGTTATTTGGTCTTTGACAAGGGGGCCAACAATGTACAATGGGTTAAAGATAGCATCTTCAACAAATGGTGCTGGACGAATTGGATAAACATGTAAAAAAATGAAAATAGATCCACTCCTTTCGCCATGCACAAAAATCAATTCCAAATGGATCAGAGACCTCAATATAAATCCTGTAACCCTGAACACCCTGGAAAAAAATTATAGGAACTCTACATGAAATAGTAGTAGGTAAAAATTTCCTGTGCAAATCTCCAGCAGCCCAGGAAATGCAACAATCACTTAACCAATGGAACCTGATCAGGCTCAAAAGTATAGACCAACAACCATACTCAGAGCCAATAGACCCCATTAAACTGTGAAACGATCTTTACCAGGTGTAAGTCAGACAAAGGCCTAATCTCCAGATCTTACAGAGAACACAAAAAAATACATAATAAAGTCTCAAACAGCCCCCTTACAAAATGAGGCACTGATGTCAACAGAGAATTCACAGAGGAGGAAACACAAATGGTCTTGTCCCATCTAAGAAAGTGCTCAGCATCTTTAAGCATCAGTGAAATACATATCAAAATCACAATGAGGTACCACCTTACTCTGTTCAGAATGGCAATCATAAAGAAAACCAACAACAATCGTTGCTGGTGAGGATGCAGGGAAAAAGGAACCCTCATTCATTCCTGGTGTGATTGCAAACTCATTCAACCATTATGGAAAGCAGTGTGTAGACTCCTAGACAGAATGGACATAGAACTACCAATGGATACCAGCTATCCCTCTGCTAGGCATCTACCCGCAAGATGTCACATCTGGATGCAGAAACTTTTGTACAACTATATTTATAGCAGCTCAATTCATAATAGCCAAGAATTGGAATCAACCCAAATGCCCATCCATGTAGGAATGGACAGCGAAACTGTGGTATATTTACGTGATGGAATTCTATTCAGCTGAAAGGAAAAATGACATATGAAAATTTAGGAAAACATGGTATGACTTTGAGCAGATCTTACTAAGCAAACACTCAAAAGATCAGAGAATTGAATGTCGCATATTCTCCCTCATATGTGGTCCTTAATCAGGATAACCGTATAATCTACACAGACTAGTAGAAAGAAGTGAGAGGTTATGAATGAGGGGTAAGGGATGGGGGAGGGGAACGGCTTAAGCATGAGCCTAAACCAAATTAGGTTCACAAACATAAAATCCTCAGAGCATACTGTAACCTATTGAGCAAGTAGTGGGTGTCGACTGGCAGGAGGGGCCATGAGTAGTAGGGGAGAGAGTCTAAGCCTGTGAATAATTGATCAGTCCGACAACCCCTGGCCCCAGCCACTGGTTCCTTCCCTCACTGAGCTGTTGACCAAAGTGACTCATGAGGTTCCAAAAACAAGACAGAATTCTGTCAAAGCCCTTGAATGCCCTCCCCAGGCATGAGGCAAAACCCTGTTGCTGAAGAAACCACAGAATGCCATCGATCATCATCGAGAGACCCTTCAATGTCCCAAATGGTAACCAGCCCCCAGATGGTATTTAGTGTATTGCTGGAAGGCACTGCACAAGCTGCCAGGGGAAGCTGATCAACGACAGCTGGAGTAAACAGAGACCAATGGCATGAAACCCAGTCTGCGGCCATGAATAGACTGACCATACCTCCTACTGGTAGAGAACAGCGTACCAAGAAAGGAGCACTCGTGCAATGGAGCAGCCTGAGCCTGGGGGAGACAATCAACAGTTTTTAAATTCGTCCAAATATTCCACTTAGGGAGGGGGAGCCCTTGACTGGAACTGGGGATTCAGGGCGATAGGCACTGGATCCCGTACTCCTGGGCTCCCAAGACAAGATGCACTATGGTAGTGATTGACGGAGAGGCTACTAAAAATAGAATCTTGGTAATTCAGTATTGTGTATATTTGTTAACCTAGACCCATCTCTCTCTCCGATGGAGAATGTGTTTGTATTTTTCAGGATTCAGCAATAGAGCTGTGGCCCATCTAATCCTACCATATGACTGTAGGCAGATAGCTGAGATCCTGGCAAGAGAAGAACCACCACAGTCATATTGTGGAGGATCCATATGGAACCTCGCAGAGAATACGGGATGAACAAGGGACCCACAGCCACAGACATTCGATCAACACAGGATAAGCCAGGTGACAGAAACCAACAATTTTTGACACGAAGACCCCTAAGCTCACAACATTAAAGTAGCCTTAATATTCACCCACCATGACTCAGGGAACTGAGTGGAAGAGGGGGTGGAAAGATTATGAGAGCCCTGGTGGGGGAGACTATCCAGAGGCATGCACCCCTCAGTAACAACAAACTTGGGCCAGGAGGACTGGGCTGAGTAGTAGGCTCTCCATGGTCCCCTGCCACAAGGACTGATCCAGATGGCCCACGCAGGAGGTTATCCAGCTGATTGGGGATGGGGAAGGGAGGCATTGGGGAATTGGGGATAACAACTCATTGTTTCCCACTAAATAATGTAATTCATTATGGACAATAAATAAAAATAAAAGCAGCCTTAATACTCAGCCTCTACGACTCAGGGAACTGAGAGGAATAGGAGGCGGAAAGATTGTGAGAGCTGTGGTGGTGGTGGAGAATTTCCAGAGGCATGGCACCCCTCAGTAAAAACACACTTGTGCCAGGAGAACCATGCTGAGCATAGGTATCCATGATCCCCTTCCACAAGGATTTATCCAGACGACCCACGGTGGAGGATATCCAGCTGATTGGGGATGGGGGGGCAGTGGGGAATTGGGGATAACAACTCATTGTTTGCCCACTAAATAATGTAACTTATTATGGACAATAAATATATATTAAAAAATAAAGCTCACAGATCCAGGGAAAGTTCTCTAATGGTAGAAGAGGCTGTCCCCCTTTCACAGATCCAAGCAAAGAGAGAAACCACTGTTAGCAAGCACAGGTGGGCAGTAAACTGCAGGGACCCAGGCAGAGCTCAAAACCTCTCTGTATACCTTTCGGTTGGAAACCAGATCCAAGCAAACTTTAGGGCTGGACCTCAGGATCTGCCTACAGTGATACCTCCTTTAGCCAGGAGCTGGGACATCCAAGTTAAAAGCTTTAATAAAACACCTGTGTTTGTTGGGAGGTATGCATTTAAACTATCACATGTGAAAAGCAGGATCTAAAATTAGGCTTCCTTCATCTCATCTCTCTATACCACCCCTCCCCAACAGAGCCCAGTTAGCCTCTCCTCTCTTTGATATTTATCTTACTCATATTTTTCTTTGCATTTGTAATTGTGTGTGCACAAGTGTGAAAACAAACCCTCTCCACACGAATGATTTTTATAGCTCTGAAAATTACTTTGAACCCTACTGTATTTTATTTTTCAGCTAGTAGTACAGCTGTGACCATTATCTAAATCAGAATATAGACACTGTTCAATGATTTAAAGGAGTTTTATTGAAGGCATAGCAGAGTGTAACTATAATTAATGTCACATTTCTTCATGAAGATACTTTTTTTGTGCATTTTTAGCTACAACAGAAAGCAATGTAAGATGGGGAGATCTTGGCTCAGTAGGTAAAGCACTTACTGCACAAGTGTGAGGACCTGGGTTTGGATCTCCGGAGACCTCATAAAGCCGGTCATAATAGGGTATATTTCAAATACCAGAAGTCCTATGTTGAGATGGGAGATGGAGCCAGAAGAATCCCTGGAAGCTGGCCAGCCAGCTAGCCTGGCAAGGAACAGGAAATAACAAGGTCTGTCTCAAACAAGGTGGAAGGTGACCACCGACACCCAGGGATGACCTCCCCAGGTGCACCCCTTTCTCTCATACATGCAAAGAAAAGAATAGAGTTTTTAAAATATATCAGAAATCTGTAGCATGCATTTGTAGAAATAGAATTGTTAACTGAAAACAGATACACACAGATGCATTACTGTCTAAAAGATTCAGTCTGATGGCATTTTCATCCATACCACTGAAACTATGGATTATTGCTTATTACTTTTTAGTTAATGACATGAGAAACATGTGACCTCATTACTTTATTTGCATTTCCCTAATTGCTAATGACATTTTCCCGAAGGATTAAGTTCTTTCTAAAGAGACCCATGTTCTTGAGAGCTTTTATTTAGCTTGGCTCATCTCAAAAACTCAGGCCTAATTAAACTGTACAAATTTTTTTTTAGCAGAAAAAAGTAACATGGTAAGGATAGTGTAGTAGACAGCTTCATGTTGCTGGGCTGAACTTCAAATCAAGACATGGTTTATAGAATGAAGGGATTTATTTCAGCTTACAGATCCTGGGAAATTCTGTTGATGGCAGAAGCTGGGTCCCATTCATAAATCCAAACACAGAGAGAAACCAGCAGCCTCCAGCAAACACCAAAAGCATCAAACACAAACGGGCAGCAAGCAGGACCCCCAGAGCTCAAACCTCTCTGCATACCTTTGGGCTGGAATTCAGATCCACCCTCTATTATACCTCAGGGCTGGGCCCCAGGATCCACCCCCCAGTGACCCCTCTTCTAGCCAGGCAGCTGGAAACCCAAGTTATAAGCTTTAATGAAATACCTGAGTCTATAGGAGACATATGTTCAAACCAATATTTAATAGTTAAAGCCTTTGAATTATTTGAAAATCTAAAGGATACCCCCAATCATTGCTGTCTCCTGTGCTCTTTCCACTAGGAGACTTTGAGAGTTGGATGTATTAGTGGAAAAAACAACCAAACAAAAATTCACTATGGGGCTGGAGAGATGGCTCGGCGGTTAAAGCACTTGCCTCCAGTGCCTAAGGCCCTGGGTTCAATTCCTCAGGTCCCACACAAGCCAGACCCACAAGGTGGTGACCATGGTGCACTATCCTCTCTCTCTCTCTGTTTCTCTCTGCTTGAAAATGAATAAATAAAATATTTTTTTAAAAATTCACTATGTTTATTGAACTTCTATTAAAGTTTAAGCATGTAGGAAGGTCTACTGAATTTAATCCTTATGAAGGCATTATTACTTATGGTTACTTTGCATATGAATAAACAGAGCCCTGAGAAATTAGTTTCCCAAAAATCTTACAACTGGGTGTCCAATTCCAGAGCTGTGATGAGTATGGTTTCTTTATAATCTTTCCATCACTTATAGTCTGTCTCTAATTCACACACCATAGACATTTCTCAGCGTTCCAAGTTTAGGATATAGGAAGGGACACTTATAGATCTTGCAAAAGATGGGAGTAATTCTTAGTCATTCACCTTCAGCATTTGTCTACTGGCACACTGTGAGAAAATTATGGCATCCAGAAAATGATTGAGTTACCCTTTTGCCGTTATTCTAGGGCTAATGGGCAGGCTCCTACTTGCATAGAAGACAAGCTAATTCATTACCCATGATGGATGTTGTGGACCATCAGCACTTAACACTTTCCTGGAATCCAGCTTGAGGTCAGCTGATACACAGCCATCTTCCTTGAGTCACTGTCACTGAGCAGTGTAAATTGTTTAACCTTAAACATGAGACACACATGAAAAATGAAAAATGATGTTAACTGCCCAAGATATAACATTTCAGTGACTCAGCTAACAAGGTAACTTAGTAGTGAACTTGTTAAATAAGCTATTTGAATGGTGAACATTCAAATCAATGTTAAGACAGTTGGCAAATGTCTTAACCAGCGTTTATTACTTTCACCTCTCCAGTACCTACAATGTAAGCCTTTCAAGAAATTCTACTGATCTGTAAACATGCTATGTTCTTGAATTTTGATCAAAGATTGCATAATTAACAGTACCTGGTTTCAGGCTGAGTGTCAGTTAGGAGATTGTCCAGTGCCAGATAATGACAAAATCTAGACTTTTAAGTCTTTTGACCTCAAAGCTTTTTGCACTATAGCACTCCTTTTCCTAAGTAGTTAAAAGGTTAAAACAAATGGAAATGCCCTATTTTTTTTATTCTGATAACTAACTTTCTTTGATTTGAGAAAGAATTGCTTGAGAATGGCCATGAACGACACTCAGCTGTCATTATTTTCGATGAAAAGTATAGATAAGTCATGTCCATATGTCCATGAAAATACAGATCAGAACCTCCCAATTTATTACACATATTGTAATACCTTACAGGGCCCTATAACTCAGCCTGCGAAAGAATCCTGGGGAAGAAATAAGACCAGAGAACGGGTCTCCTGCAATTTTTAATTTGATGGTAACCACCAGATCAAGGTGATCAGTGAAAGAAGAAAGGGTTTGCAGAATGTATGAATGAAGCCAGGTATGCAGGTAACTCCAGTACTTGTGATGTGTGGGCAGGAGAATCAGGAGTTCAAGGTCCTCCTTGGCTACCTAGTGAGTTCAAAGACAGCCTAAGCCACATACGATACTGTCTCAAAAAAAAAAACAAAAAAGTTTATGAATGAGCTCCCTGTCCACTATGCTCTTCTAATTTTATTTTTATTTTAAATTTTTATTGACAAACTTCCTATGTATTCTCAATGTACTCTGGTCATAATCCCCTCCTACCATCCTCATTGGTTCCCTCTTCCATATCTTCTCTCCTTTGAAACTTTGCTTCTGTACAACTAGTCTTTATTCTATTTTGATGTCATCATTTTATTTTCTTTCCTGCCCTCCTATTATTCAGGACTTGTGTAGGTAGCACCAGCCACTGTGAGATCATAGATACAACAGCCATTCATGGAAGTCTAAAAGATAATATTCCAGAACACACCTCCCCTTCCTTTGGCTCCTCCATTCTTCTGCCTCTTTCTGAAATGGTCTTTGAGCCTTGGAGGGTCTGATAGAGATGTGTCACTGTCATGGCTTGATCCAGGTGTCCCCCACAAACAAATGAATGTTTTCTGATTGATAGATCCTCAGCTGATGGCAGTTTGGGTTTTACAACTTCACTAGAGCTGTGTTGTTGGGGACGGGCTTATGGGGTCTATAAACCAGCTTCCTTCCTCCCCCGTTGCTGATGCTTGTTCTTGACTTGCACTAGCATCCTGCTCTCTTACCTTTCTTGGACATTGGAACCCAGTTGCCTTGGCTTCACAACATGGACTGAAGAGCAGCCACTCCCCAGGGAGCCATCGGGCCTTCTGGGCTGGATTGGGACTGCTGATGCCTCCGGCCACATTGACTGAACAGCTATTGGTGTCATGGTTTGATACAGGTGTCCCCCACAAACAATTGAATGTGTTCTGATAGATTGATCCTCAGCTGATGGCAGTTCGGGAATTAGAACCTCATTAGAGCTGTGTTGTCGGGGGCGGGCTCATGGGGTTATAATCCAGCTTCCCCTTGCCAGAGTTTGGCACACCTTCCTGCTGCTGTTTGCAGTGCTGTGGCAGAGGTGATGTCCAGCCCTCTGCTCATGCCATCATTTTCCCTGCCAGGATGGAGTCTCCCCTCAAGTCTGTAAGCCAAATAAACCCATTCCTCTACAAGCCACTTTTGTTTGGGTTCTTCCTGCGCAGCAACTAGAAAGCTGACCGCAACAATTGGTTTCTTCACCTATAGCCTGCAGACTGCTATTGTTGGAGTGTTGTAAGCTACCCAATAAATTCCCTTTTACTACAATCC
>PVHP010054579.1:0-10405 GCA_004024765.1 Zapus hudsonius | reverse complement strand
CCTGGATCTGTAGCTTCAATAAATCCTTTCCTCCCATAACTGTGTCTAGTTTGGAGATTCATCCCAGTAGCATGTGGCTGACTACAACACAGGTTCTCCTGCCGCTACAAACTCCAGACACATGCTTCAGCTGGTGCCTCTGGCTTTACATGGGTACTGGGAAAGCGAACCGGACTGTCAGGCTTTGCAAGCAAGCACCCTTAACCACTGAGCCATCTCTCCAGCCCTGAGTCAGGCTTTTTTGGTTACTATCACAGATAGCTGGAAGAAAAAGTTTAAAAGGAAAAAAATATTTATTTTGGCACACAGTTTCGGAGGTTACAGTCCATGGTCATGGTACCTGTGGGTCTGTGGTGGAGGTGCAGAGGAGCAGAAAGACAGAGGAGATTCAGACGACAAGCTGCATCCTTTGAAAATATCCCCCTGAGAACCACGTGTAAGCAACCTGCTCCATTCTATGCACAAAAAAATGGTGTTTCCTTATTCCAAATAACTAAGATAAGCACTGTGGGAGAGACAGAAAAACCCATGGGATCCATGTACAATATTTTTCTTCCTCTTTTCAACAAATTTTTACAATACTGGAGATAGAACCCAGGGCCTCACATATGCTAATTACTCTACCACTGAGCTACCTCCCAAGCCCCCAGGAGATCTATGGAGGAGGAAACTTCAGTTAAGCACCAATTTTACGTCAAGGCCAAACTTTTGAGCTGGGGCATCTATTGCCTCATTAGATTTCAGAGGTCATTGTCGCAAAGTGAAAAGTAATAAATTGTCAGATGAAGGTGATGGTAATCAGGAATGTGTGTGCCAGGCACTGTTCTCGGCATGTTCCATAAATGTCCTTCCAACAATGTGTGATGGACAGGAGTCTTCATCTCCCTCCACCCCAGTTCTGGCTCTTCCCTAATCTTCCAGGCTTCCATTTCCTGAATTCCCACCCCCTGCTGTGTGGGGCCTCTGAACCTGTCCTCGGGCTCAATTCATACAGTGATTCTGAGAAGGGGAAGTGGTTGGTGGAACTCTTGCTGTACCGAGAGACCCCCGGGGAGATGTGGGTCTTGTACCCTGACCCAAATGGAGCCATGGGGGAGGACGTGCAGAGAAGCCCAGTTCCCTGGAGGATGGAGAGCGGATGCGCTGAGGAAGGGAATCCCTTAGGAAGTGACCCGTCACTCGTGACATTAAAATGGAGCTGCAGGACTTGGAGGCCAAGAACAAGGGCAGAAGAGCTCCCTGGCGAACGCCCAGCAAAGTGAAGCTGCCCCCCCCCCGACATTTCAACCTACAGCCTCAGAGACCCTTGCAAGACCCAGGCCCTCCCATGGCAGGGAATCCAAGCCTTAAACCTAATTAGATTCTTCCTCAACTGCCTGGCCCTTGGGCTCATAAGTAGCCTGCACAACTCCACACTGTCTTATCTGCTGAATCATTTGCCTAGTCTGCATTCCAAGTCTTTTGGACCCGTTTGAAAGGATGCCTTTATTGGCTTGATTAGACTGACCAGATGTTTTTCTCTTCCTTTTGGCATGGCCTCAGGTTCCTATCTCGTTTGGCACCAATAACCTGCGGGCAGGGCTGTTGGGGAGGAAACATACCTTTTTAAAACCCTGGGTTCTGCTGGATGCAGCACAGGCCTTTGGGAGATCAGAGTGAGCCCAACCAATTTCCCTGGACTGAATCCATGGAAAAACTCCTTCCTGTGGACGACTTCTTCAGTAACAAGTCATATGTCACTCTACAGTTTGGAAGAGTCGGAGTCAGCCGCACGCCTCTGAGGTGAACCTCCAAACCAGACACAGTTATGGGAGAAAGGGTTTTATTAAAGTTACAGTTCCAAGGGAAGTTCCATAGTGGTGAAAAAGGCTGGCCCCCCTTTCATGGGTCCAAAAAGAGAAAGAAACCCATCACCAGCACACACCACACACACACACACACACACACACACACACACACACACACACACACACCCTCAGCAAAATTGCAGATTCATAGAAACAACTGTAAATTGGCTATGCAGTGAGTCTCACCCCCTACTGAGAGATTGCCTTCCTGTGAACATCCTCAGAGACCCACCCAAGATTACCGAACAGGTCAAGTTGACAACAAAATTTAACTCCTTATCACACTAAGGTGCCTCTCTATCATTTACTTCATCTTAACACTCATACAAGGGCTGGAGAGATGGCTCAGCGGTTAAGGCACTTGCCTGCAGTGCCTAAGGCCTTGGGTTCAATTCCCCAGGACCCACATAAGCCAGACCCACAAGGTGGTGGCCCTGGTGCATTCTCTTTCTCTCTCTCTCATCTCTCTGATTGAAAATGAATAAATAAAATATTTTTTTAAAAAAAACTCATACAAAACACACAGATGAGACTGAATTTTTCCCTCCTGAAAGTTGCTTCCTCCTGCTATCACCTGGAAAACTTCAACAGTTGGGTAAGATGTGGCTCAGGCAGGATGTTGGCCTAGCCTGTGTGAGGACTCGGGTTCCATCCCCAGCATAGCATAACATAACAAAAATAATAATAATATAATAATGATAAAGGAAGAAGAAAAGACTCTCTGTTTTCCGGTGCCTTCCATAAACTTGGGCTCTTGGGATCTGAGATTTTGGATAGTTTGTATCCAAAAGGAAATAAATCTTTATCCAAAAAAAAATCTTGACACTCAGCCGGAGGGCACGCTCAGTTGGGAGGACAGTGCACTTCTCTGCTCTGACTAAGCAAAGACAGGTGACACGCAAGTGCTTAATTTAAAAATCAAAGTAAACATGGATAACTTAATTCAAAACACCTATAAGCATTTTCACATTCTATAAACGCAATTGAAAAGCAAATGGGTGGAAACGAGCAAGGTCAAGAACATGGCTGCTGGGTCCTCCGCGAAGAACTGTGCTCCTGCACACAGTGAGTACCCAGAGTGGTCCTCAAGAGGCGGCCAATCTCCGAGTTCCCTACTTTAGTTTTTGTTTGTTTGTTTTATTTGATTTTGTTTTCTTTTGAGACAGGGTTTTATGTAGCCCAAACTGACCTCGAGCTTGAAACTGACCTTGAATGGATCTTCTTGCACTAACCTCCCAAATGCTAAGATTGTGTTACCACACCCTGCTCTCTGTTTCCCTAGGTCCCTTGGGGTGGGGGAGGGGGGACACCGCTCCTGAGTGCTGCTCCAGCTGGGGGTATTCCAGGCCAGGAGACCCAGACAGTTTCATAGCCAGGAACTAACCCAACCAAACTGGTCTAAATGGGCCAAGCAGTATGAAGAGCCTGAGCTCAGCAAGGCGCAAGACACCTGTGATTCCAGCACTGGGGAAGCTGAGGCAGGAGGACTGCCTTAAGGCTGAGCCAGCCTTGGCTGTGCAGTGAGTCTGAGCCAGCCTTGGCTATGCAGTGAGTCTGAGCCAGCCTTGGCTGTGCAGTGAGTCTGAGCCAGCCTTGGCTATGCAGTGAGTCTAAGCCAGCCTTGGCTGTGCAGTGAGTCTGAGCCAGCCTTGGCTGTGCAGTGACCCTGAGCCAGCCTTGGCTGTGCAGTGAGTCTGAGCCAGCCTTGGCTGTGCAGTGAGTCTGAGCCAGCCTTGGCTATCTAGTAGTGCCCGTGTCTTCACTGGCTCTTCTACCCCCTGCCATTCACTGGTGTTTGCTTGCCACACGGCTCAGCCCTCGGCCTCTGGGCTCCATCTCACTCACCCCAATGTAATATCCCTTTAGCAAATGCCTGGCATATTTATCCCTGTGACCTTGACCTGCCGGCTATGGCCTCACACAAATAAACTGAGAGGACGAGACCCATGTTAATGTACCTATGCATCCTGCTCACTGTCCAGGACAACCGCTCACCCTCAGCAGGTGTCAGTGGGGGTCAAGGCCTCCTCTGCCACCTGAGTTCAAAGGATAGGCTGTGTTCATTTCTCAGGCCCACAGTCTCCCTGTCTGGATGCGCCAGGTGACGGGCCCTGGGATCCATCCGCCTTGTCATCCAGATAAACGAGAGCCTAACATGCCCGTCACCCAAGTGTGAGGGCTCGAGTTTGGATCCTTGTAAAGCAACGGCTGTGGAAGCATGTGCCTACATTCCCAGCTCTGGGGAGACGGTCAGGAGAATCCCTGGGGGCTGACGGGCTAGCTAGTCTGGCTGGTCAGTGAGCTATAGGTTCAGAAAAAGACTTTGTCTCAAAAAAATAAGGTGGAGGGCTGGAGAGATGGCTCAGTTGTCAAAGCGCTTGCCTGCAAAGCCTTAACAACCCAGGTGTGATTCCTCAGGACCCATGTAAAACAGTACTATTCTCTCTCTCTTTTCTCTCTCTCTGATTGCAAATAAATAAATATTTAAAAAAAAAATAAAGTGGGGGCTGGAGAGATAGCTCAGCAGTTAAGACACTTGTCTGCGAATCCTAAATATCCAGATTTGACTCCCCAGCGCCCACAGAAAGCAAGATGCCCAAAGTGGCGCATGCATCTGGAATCTGTTTGCAGCAGCTGGAGGCCCTGGTGCGCCCATTCCCTCTGTCTCTCGTCTATCTTTCTCTGCCTGAAAATAAACAAATAAAGAAAGACATATTTAAAGATCTAATCCGGTGGAGAGGGACTGAGATGGACACGGACCTCTGGCCTTCACACGTGCACACACATGAGCCCAGGGACACGTGAAGCTACACATGTGCGTGTACACCACACACACACCAGCCCCAGCGCTCAAAGTCCCATCTCCACTGAAGGGGAGGGTTGAGATTTTTGGACCCTGCCCAACGAACACATAAAAGGTGGAAATTATTCTGCTTAGCACAACCCTTAAGTACAAAAAAAAACCCTTCAAATATCCCCCAAACCTCTCGGGTGCTAGCAGAGCCTGGAGCAAATCTTACCTGCTGAGTGCTTCTGGGGATAAGACCCCAGGACCACACCGAGGGGAGGAGGGAATGAGGCAGGGAAATATGGAAGCAAACAGAAGGTTGCCTACGACCCAGCCGGCTGCAGTTCTACAACAAAGCACAGCCTACCCGCAAGAAAGACTGTGCTGTGTTCCAAATGTTTGGATCTATCCCAAAATCCATGCTCAGAAATGCTAACTCCTAAGATAAAGGCCTTGAGGAGGTGGGTAGGCCATGAGGGTGGAGCCTCATCCATCAGGTTAGTGTCATTGAACAAGAGGCCACAGAA
Organism: Zapus hudsonius; assembly: GCA_004024765.1. NCBI lineage: Eukaryota > Metazoa > Chordata > Mammalia > Rodentia > Dipodidae > Zapus > Zapus hudsonius. The sequence continues at coordinate 5,243 of PVHP010054579.1, read as the reverse complement.
AGATTGTCCTCCTGGACCACCACGTGAGGTGAGTATGCAGCCAGGAGACAGTCAGAGCCATGAGGAGTGGCCTCCCCAGACACGGACTGCTGGTGTCTCCATCTTGGACTCCTGGATCTGCGGTGCTATGAGTAGCTGAGGGCTGAGAAGATGACTCAGTGCCCATCGAGCCTGCTGCCCAAGCGCAGGGTCCAGCGGCCACATGAAAGGTAGCAGCACAGGGGCAGGCAAGATGACCCCTGGGCCTCACGGCTAACTAGTGCGGGTAACTCAGTGAACTCCAGGTTCACGGGAGACCCTGCTGCAGAAAATAAAATTGAGAGTGATTGAGAAAACAGCCAGTGTCCACCTCTGGCCTCTCTATGCACGCAGGTACAATCACCTTCGCACACACCACAAATGTAAAAAAAAGAGAGAGAGAGAGGCTGGAAAGATTGCTCAGTGGTTAAAGGCACTTTCTTGCAAAGTCTGATGACCTGAGTTCAATTCCCCAAGTTGCTAAGTACATAAAGCCAGATGCACAAAGTGCATGTATCTGGAGGTATCTGCAGTAGCAAGAAGCCCTGGTGCAACTATTCTCTCTCTCTCTCTCTCTCTCTCTCTCTCTCTCTCTCTCTCTCTCTCTCTCTCTCTCTCTCTCTCTCTCTCCCTGAGCAAATAAATAATTAAAAATGCAAAAAGAAGTTTCTATTTTTTATGAACCACTCAATCTATGCCATTTTGTTATAGCAGCCAGAATTGACTAAGACAGACCACCTGCCACCACCATACCTTAAACAGCCCAGGGGGGTTGGGGAGAGGACACAGGGAGCCACGTGTCTTATGGCCACAGATCCTCCCATGGGATACTGTAAGCCGCTCTACTTCTAGGTTATGTTGTCCAGTTCCTCTGGGCAGCACTGGGGAAACCAAGTCCGGTGTCTGTGATATGTGGTCTGGTCACTGGCAATCACTGGAGCAAGGCCTCTGACTTGGCCCTTGGTGAGGGAGAAGGAAACAGAGGGCAATGTTAGGAGATCAGGAAGCAGCCTGGGCTCCTTGGCAGATCAGACAGAACAGACCTGGAGGGTGGGTGAGACCAGGCATCGGGAAAAGAGTCTGAGCTGGACCCAGGACAGACGGGCAGGTGCATGAGCATCCACTTACCTGGAGGCTGTTTTGAATTTGAAGTGCCAGGTGCCACATGCACGGACTTGACCTTCATTCCTGGTCCCCTAAGTTCAGAGCGAGACTCAGAAGACCTGGTGTGATGATGGCACCAGCACTCTGGAGGCAGAAGTAGGAGGATCGATGTGAATTCAAGGCCAGCCTGGGACTACAGAGTGCATTCCAGGTCAGCCTGGGCTAGACTGAGACCCTACCTAGCAAAAACACAGAGAGAAAGAGAGAGAGAGAGAGAGAGTCAGAAAAGGGGTTCTGCCTCCCACCATAGGTTTGTCTCATCGAGCTACTCATTGCTCAGGGGAATTCCACCTTTCTGGAAACTTGATATTGCTTAATTTCATTGTCTGATTTCATACCATGATGTCACCAAGAACAAAGAAAGATGAGCACTGCACACATAACCAAACCGAGACCAAAATGACCCTTCAGAGTTGTCCCAAAGTGAGAAAGGTCCCTCATATCACAAGCCCCTCCGGGAGAGATGAAAGGACGGAAGCTTGGGTGAGGGGATTCTCCCCACAAGGTCAACTGTCCCAGTACATGGGCTTTACATCGGAGGCCCCATATTCACTTCATCTGGCCCCCATCTTAACTAAACATCTCAAGCAATGAGTGTCTGTAACCCTAGAGCTCCTACACTGAGATGGGAGGCAGAGACAGGAGAAGCCCCCAGGCCAGTTAGCCTGGCTTACTCCGGTGGTGAACAAGAGACCCTGTCTCAAAGGGCGTAGAAGGCGAGGACTGACCCCCGAAATTGTCCTCTGAGCCCCACAAAGTGCACGATGACATGTGTATGCTCACCCTCTAACCCACGAGAAAAAATACACACAGAAAAAAATTAGAACCTGGCCTGATTCCAAAACCAAGCAAGTGACTCATGTAGACTTTTCCTTTGAGGACTTCCGGTCAGAGGCAAGAACACAGCATGATCACATGGCTCCTCTCTCTGGACTCAGATGACTTCCTGAGGTACCACAGTCACCAGAACAGGAGTCAGACCCGTCATGCCAAATCCCAGGAGTTTTCCCTTTGCAAATGCTCTGAAACACAGCCGTGACTTCTGTCGTCACCCACTTGCTCTGGGAAACCTGACGTTTATTTGCTCCATGGGGGACAATGTGGCCCTCTTGTCTCCTGCCATCTGAAGAAATTAGCCAAATCTGCTTGTTTAGGGCGCTCCGTGAGCCCCCTGAGCTTCTTAAAGGGTCATCTGTCACTTTGGGTTCTGCCATGGTGGAGATTGGGTTCCTGTTGTCACCACTATGGACTGACCTCTGACCTCCACTTCCGGAGCTCAGCGCTCTCTGCCTCCGCATAGAAGTCATCTCTCTAGCACTTGCCTTGGGCCAGGGGACTGTGGGCTCGGCCCTTAGCTGGGTCTCCTTGCCATCAAATAACATTTTGCCCACTGTGGCGTTCCATTTACTAGAGCCTTTGTTTTTCTAGGTAGAATCTTCCTCTAGCTCAGGCTGATCTGGAATTGACTTCGTAGTCTCAAGGTGGCCTCAAACTCCTACCTTTGTCTCCTAAGTGCTGGGATATATATACATATATGTATGTATGTATGTATATATGCAAGCAGAGAGAGAAAGAAGAGAGAGAGACAGAGAGAATGGGCGTGCCAGGGTCTCCAGCCACTGCAAACTCCAGATGCCTGTGCCACTTTGTGCATCTGGCTTTACGTGGGTGCTGGGGAATCGAACCTGGGTCGTTCAGCTTTGCAGGCAAGCCCCTTAACCACTGAGCCATCTCTCCAGCCCATTCTCTCTCTCTCATCTTTCTCTCTCATAAATAAATAAAACATTTCAAAAAGAAACCCAGAATCACAAAACTTTCTATGTTGCACACCTTTCCCGGGAGCCTTCAGAGACACCTATCTCGGGCCAAGATGCTGAGATATGACTTGCGGGGCAGGGACGGGGCTTAAAATGACAGTCTTTGCAAGGAACCAAAGTTCTCCAACAAAGAACATTTCGGCAGCCTAATTAAGAAAAGTGGGCAGGGAATTCGCGCCGGAACCATCTACTGTCACTGACCCACTTTGCCTCCACCGCGTTCCCTGTCGCCGTTCCTGTCGGCTGGCACTTTGGTAGAGGAGCCGAGCTAACAGGCTGCCCCTCGCGTCTTGCAGGGAGTCCTGGCAGGAAATGAGTGGCAATGCCAGCCAGGGGGGCAACAAGAGACTTCATAACCAGCCAGGGGGCGTGAGGACTTATTCGTACCCCTGGACTCAAAGGCACTCGGAGAAACAGCTGCATGGATGGCGGTGGCTGGAAGCTGGGAAGAAGTTTATTCCCGATGCTCCTCCGACAGAAGGAGCAGCGGCCTTTGACCATTCAGTCCAAATTGCTACAGGCAGTAAAGAGAGAGTCCGGGGAATAAAGATCAGGCCACCACCACCCGTGGTGCCTCCTGCTGGCCAAATCTAACCAGAAGCCAGAGGACAAGGGTGGCAGAAAGCACAAAGCAGGGTGGATGAAGGAAGAACAGAGGAGGGAAGGGTAAAAATGTGTTCAATCACTTTCCAGATGTATTTTTTTAATATTTTATTTATTCATTTCCAAGCAGACAGATACAGAGAGAGAGAAAGAAAGAGAGAGAGAGAGAAAAAAAAAACAGGGCCACCACCTTGTGGGTATAGTGGGTCCTGGGGAATTGAACCGGGGGCCTTAGGCACTGGAGGCATGTGCCTTAACCACTGAGCCATCTCTCCAGCCCTCCAGATGTATTTTGAATTAAACATTTTATTTATTTGCAAGTAGAGAGAGGGACAGACAGAGAGAATGGGCGTGTCAGGGCCTCTAGCCACTGCAAATGAACTCGAAATTCATGCACCATCTTGTGCCTCTGACTTTACGTGGGTACTGGGGAACTGAACCAGGGTCTTCAGGCTTTGCAGACAAGCACCTTAACTGCTGAGCCATCTCTCCAGCCCCCAGATATATGCTTAACTTTCAGCACCCTACTTTCTACTTGTCTGGAGCATATGGGGGTCAAGATGAGAATGTGATTGAGGTGTTTGGGGTGATCTCTAGCTAGCTGTGTCCCTCATTGCAGACAGACTGACTCTCCCCAGCTCTACACACACATTCCCAAAGCCACTGTCCCCTAGTGCCTACGTGTTACCACAGGATGACTTCTGTAAGATGGCATGTTACTTTTATAAGATGGCATTTTTCTGCGGTGATTCAGTCCCAATTTTCAGTGGGAATCAAGATGAAAACTATAGCTGTTGCAGTCACCTTTCTAGTTGCTGCGCAGAAAGAACCCAAGCAAAAGCGGTTGTGGAGGAATGGGTTTATTTGGCTTAGGGACTCGAGGGGAGACTCCATCCTGGCAGGGAAAACGATGGCATGAGCAGAGGGCTGGACATCACCTCCGCCACAGCACTGCAAACAGCGGCAGGAAGGTGTGCCAAACACTGGCAAGGGGGAGCTGGCTTATAACCCCCATAAGCCCGCCCCTGACCACACAGCTCTAGCGAGGTTCTAATTCCCGAACTGCCATCAGCTGAGGATCGATCATTGAGAACACATTCATTGATTTGTGGGGGACGCCTGGGTCAAACCGTGACAATAGCTTTTTTTATTTATCTAGTGGTACTGAGTTTTAAATCTAGGGCCTGACACATGCTAGACAAGTGGTTAACTACAGAGCTATATTCCCAACTTTCTTTTTATCTTTCCTTGTGAGACCAGTCTCACTAAGTGATCCAGGCTGGCCCTGAAGTCACTCTGCAAGCTGGTCAGGCCTAGAACTTTCCATCCTCCTGACTCTACCTGCCAAGTAGCCAGGACTGCAAGCCTGTGTCACCAAAGCCAGCTCAAAACCCGTTCATTTATCGAAACTCCATTTAATGTCTTATAATGGACCACTGTTCCAATATAGATAATCCCTTATATGGCAGTGCTGCTGTTCATAATCTTAGATGAATGGGAGACGATGTGAGTCCAGGGAGCTCACCCTCTGAGGCGCTGGGTTCTGACTCTGGCCGGCACCAAGCGTGCCTTCCTAATGCAAGTGCTAAAAGCAAAACGGTCATTCGGGAAGTATGCTTGAGGGATGTCAATGTGAGCAGG